>JARFOC010022244.1:0-10060 GCA_031763485.1 Osmoderma eremita
CCGGGGGGCAAACGGGGGGCCCCGTCGAAATTTCAAGATAGCCACCGCCTAGCCAAAAAATCGCAAAATCTCAAAAAAGTAACGCCCGCTCCCTAAACGGCACCCGCTCGGAGGAGATAGCGCCCGAAATTTTGTCCTAAAAGCGTACATTTCGACGGTGCGCTCGACTTAGGCTTTTTGTATATATTAAAGCCTATAAGTATTGTAGAAAGAAGACAAGAAAGATTACAAAATATGAAGTTATTTATGGGTGTAAAATTTAACCGAAAGCCAGTTCACGGTAAAACTTGGAGTATATTCTTCTACATTTTTTATGCGCCCTTATAATTTTAATTTTTTGCTAATTTTTTTTAGAAAACTTTTTTTTAATTATTTAAAAATGTGAACATATAATTTTGAAGTCAACATAAATTCAAATTTCTAATCTAAAATAAATTATTAGGCAAGTATTTTTGAAATTTTTGATAGAAATATCACTGAATAAGCTTGTTTATCGCTTATTTTTTTATATTAATATTATTTTCTCGATAAAAATGGATTCCCTCAAAAATATTTACTCTAAAGTAACTCTAAATTCAACTTGAAAGTAACTAAAACCAGACGGCCAGTTGTAGAAACCACGATTAAGCGACTTTAAAGTATCTTTAGTTTTAATGTATACTGATAACTAGGGGTTAGATTTGAACCACATATTTAATTATCCTAATGGGAACAAAATAGTAACTAAAAATTGCTATAAGTAACTAAATCAAAAATATATTGATTAGGTACTTCAAAAGCATTTTACTTTACTGGATAATCACTTTCCTGATGCTTCTTAGATTAAAAGTAGTTTGGTGTTAAATATGCGTGTATATTTCTGCCTCTATAATGTTCCCATAAATCACGAAGGCCACATTAAAATGAAAAGCAAAAGTATCCCTGTATTTTAATATCACCGTTAAACGTTCAAGCTTGATTTAAAATAGGAGATACACATAAAATTTTATTGTAATCATAACCGCAATTGTGTCGTTACAAAAGCAAACATCGTAATGAAATTTCCTGTGGCACAAGCACTACTAATCATAGTGGGATTGTAATTTGTTCGAGTCACGCAAATCTTTTACAATACCAATAAAATTTTAAAATATAGACTTACCGCTCTCGTGGCAAAGAAACCCAACATATACAGATACATATGTATTAGTGCACGCTTCTAATGTGCAGACGCGCTTCCGACTATAATTGACGATAAATATAATTAAACAAACGCTTTTAACACATACACCATAACAATCGCGAATTGCTGTTACCTTTTTGATGGGACAGTGCAAACTGAACTGAAGGGGTGCTTACTCACGGGATTCGAATAAAAAAGCTTCAATCATTTCGCACATCAGTGCACTGGTTGAAAAGGATTAAGTCCCTCTTCAGAATAAGCAACTGTTCCGCTAGACGTGTGCATTGCGCGCACATAAAGGGGTAGATAAATGTGTATATATATGCGCTTCATAACAGTTATAGAAATAATTTAAAATGTCCGCACGTAAAATAAGTGAAATTGAACCGTGTTGTTTGAATCACTTTCGATAAATACACCCTTCTGTTGGACTCCTTCTAGTTATTATGAATTTTATATGTACTCACATAGATTTGTTTGTAGTTAATATTCTTTATGTCAAAGAGATTATTTTTTTGATACAAACGTGACACATTTAAAAGTAATTAACAGAATAGCAACGACCATATTTATCCCTCAGCGTGACAAATAGCACATCTTGCTGGAAGAGTATGTTGTTGCGTTACATATCTTCTAACCCAGGATATATGAAGTTAGTCAACATCTGATGATAACATTCACCACTATCGGTCACCATTTCCTCATTCTAAAATAAAAATATCAAGCACATTTTTTGTCGAAAATTTAAACCAAACGGTCACATGAAGAAAGTGAATGGGACTCTACCCGACCTCTCCAGGATCTGACGTCCCCAAATGCGAGAATTTTGCTTATTTACGTAACCACCGAGGTTAAAATGGACTTAGCCGCTAAATATGATTCTCTTGTAAAAATTTTGATGAACTGCAATGTGCTCCATGGTCTAATTGGAATACACGCGACGGTTTCTATGATCCGTAGGGTTTTCAATCCTTGGGTCAAATCAATATCTGTTGATATCCAGAACGCAACCAGTCCACTCAAATTTTTTGATTAGGTTTCTTATTGCTGATCTTGATCACATAGAGATGGTAAATCGGACAATTAATAGAGAACTCAATTCTCCAATCCTGGATCGCATCCCCCATGCCACCCCTGACGAGCTTAGAACCATCATTAAACGCCTTAAAAAGAAAGAGACTCCAGGATTTGACGGGAGGACAAATGCTGCCCTTGAAGCCCTCCCCCCTAAAGGAATCATAACACTTCTGAACATTATTAACACTGCTTTACGGCTACATCATTTTCCAGAAGCTTGGAAACATGCAAATGTAATTATGATTAGGAAGTAAATTGATAACCCTAGCTTCCAGCAGAATTATCGTCCCATAAGTCTGCTTTCGTGTATCAGCAAGGTGTTTGAGCGTATCATCCATTCCAGATTGGAACTGGAAACGACAGACCGTAACCTTACCCAGCCAGAGCAACACGGTTTCCGTCATGGCCATTGTACCACCAATCAGCTGCATAGGATCACAGACCACATCGCGGAATCCTTCAATCGCCAAAGCAGCACTGGGGCGCTATTTGTGGATGTCGCTGAAGCGTTTGATAGAGTCTGGCATTTGGGCCTTCTGTACAAACTACTTCGCTCTCAAATTCCAAAGTCATTGGTAGCCATGTTATCGTTATTTCTGAAAAACCGGACCTTCCACGTTCACTACAGAAGCTCGGAATCCAGGACAAGAGACATCGGAGCAGGAGTCCTGCGAGGTTCAGTGTTGGCTCCCCTGTTGTTCAATCTATATATAAACGATAGGCCCACTAGTCCTAGCACCCAGTTGGCTCTATACGCGGAGGATATTTTGGTCTTTTGTCGCTCTTGTGTCACCTGGTCGTTAGCCAAGAAGCTCCAGGAAACGGGTGAAAGACTGGAGGAATGGTTCATCAAGTGGAGAATCGAGATCAATTCTAACAAAAGCGTCGCTATCCTATTTAATAGAAATCGTAATAGGGAGAATCCGCCTAATATCAGGCTGTTCGATATTGATGTTCTTTGGAGCCTGAAGAACAAATACCTTGGTGTCACCTTGGATTCCAAGTTAGTTTGGAGGGATCATATCAACTCTGCCGCTCAACGATAGATTATGTCAACTAAATCCTTTTTTATATAGAAAAAGTAAATGAAACTTAAATATGAAGTTGCCACTTTTCAAGGTGGCCGCAAAACTTAGGCTCACGTTTGCTGCTCCAATTTGGGGTCATGCTACAAAGACACACCTTCAGAAAATTCAAAGGGAACAGAATGGATTCCTTAGCATGATTATTAACGCTCCTCGGTATGTCAGGAATTTGATTATCCATAGGGACCTAAAAATCCCCTCAATTTTATTATACATTAAAGAACTTGCCAGGAAATATTTTGCAACATTTCCAGACCACAAAAATCCAACAATCGTCACATGACATATTGTAAACAGGGAAGGGAAACACCGAAGACCTCGCTACATTTTATCCGCGGTATCGCGAAACTAAATTTATTATCCAGAAAGCAGTGATTAAGCCACAAGCATTCGTTAAGAAATAGAGCCAATTCAATATGGAAAGAGTACAGAACTAGGTGCCACTCTGCTTGCTACGAATTCAAGAAGAAGATAATTGCAGTATCGTTAGGCACATGATTTCAACTAAAAGTAGCACAAAGTCGACGAATTGTGTTCATGACGGAACTCGCATGAAACTGGTGAAACGCTGCATGATGAAACTTACAGATCTCTGAATGACGTGTGTCAAATATAAACCATCACACCTTACGAGTTGAAAACAGTTCAAAATTAGAATTCTTCTGTTCACGATGACACATCTTTCATTATTACATGTATTATATACATTCTTCCCTAAATGCGCAATTGTAGAAGGTATTTAGCAAGAGGTATTTCCATGTTCTCGGCCCAAATCGCCGAATAACGACCAACGAATTACGACCAACTATTGAAATTTACAGCGTGGCGTTAAACGAGTATTATACTTACTGTAGATATTTTGGTTTGTTTAGGCCGTTTTTTATCTATGTTTAACATGTATTAACGACTGATTTACATAGCCAAGCTAAATAGCGCATATTTTGCTTTTCATAATTAAAGTCTGCAGAGATTATAAACTAGTTTAGATTTACTGCTGAAGTCTTTTGATGTATTGCGGTGTGGAGTATGTTTCAGTTATTTATTAAGTGTGTAACTACATGCATAGTGTAATTTATATCATACGTATGTAAGCTTCCAATATATAACACCAATGTATAACACCATTCTCTTCGAATAATCTTAGTTTTTGAAAATTAAATTTGGAGGTTTTGACACAGCAATAAACTACTCTCATATCTTGTCAATAAATATTACTTCTTTATTTATGTAGATGTATATCATTTGAATGAAGAGTCATGAATTTATAAATAATATTAAATTCAAATACAACTCTGAAATTTTTAGGCAATTACATAAGCTGTTTGTCGGTTAATAATTTACAGTCTGCTTGTATTGAAGGAAGTAATAGAATTTGACGATAAAGATACTTTTTTTTTCATCTAGCAGTAAGTGAAAATGGAAATATAATTAATTGAAGCTTCTCCAAATGAAGAATATATTTCAAAGAGTATAGTTTTGCCAGTCTTATCAGGGAACAGCTTAATCCAAATGCTGACAATTTATCTAATAGTATCCCATGGTCAACGCTGACGAAGGCGACTTAACATCTATGTATATACCCAAGCAACTTGGGTTTGCATATGGCTAATAAACTGATACTTGATAACGGGATTTGTAACTGTAGAACTGTAGAATAAAATAATTCATTCAAAGATATTGGCAGAATACCATATAACTGATATAGGCCTGTAATTGTCAACATGATCTTAATAATTCTCACCATGATATTATATGCATATATAGACATTTATGAAAATGTATATATACACCCATACCTTTGGTATTATGTGTGTACTGTACGATGGAGAGTACCTGCAACTCTTTCAACCTCTCCGTCGTACATTGATGGAAACATAGCAGTCCGAAACAGCTGTCTATATGTGGGAGTGTCTGCCGCTACCTACTATAGATCGTCTCAACCTCCGAATACAGTACAGAGCTTATAAGAATTCGATACACGGTTGCCAAATCGTCGAATCAGCTGTACATTATTACTTCCGGGTTTCTGACAGTTAAGATGCATATTTTGAGGAAAACAGTAAAATGCCCAAAATTTTATTTATTATTACTCAATATTTTATAATATTATTTACATTTCGAACATTTATTTAGGAATTTATTCTTAAATTCTATTTAAGAAAGGAATAGCAATTACACACAAATATGTCTTCTTTCCACTTTTAGTAAGCCGATCTGGTACAAGAATAATTAATTCTTCAATGTCATCTTGCAAATTATCCACTTCAATATTTTTTACGTTTGGTGTAATTTTTCCAATTATCTACTGTTACAGTGCTATTATCCCTTCGAATGAATTCCTCCAAATCTTTTACTTTAAAGGTGGTATTATTTGTTTTTATAGAGTTCTTAACTTGTGCCCGTACCATTTCAATGGGATTTAACTCACAGTGATAAGGTGGTAATCGAAGAACTTCATGACCTTTTTCTTTTGCAAGTTCGTCAATCCTGCTTTTATCATAATGCGGTTTAATTTGTGACACGCAAAACAGCAAGTCCATTTTAAGCATATCGTCAGTGGTTTGTATTTGCTTCTCACGGAGCCAATCAATAATATTGTTTTTTCTCCATGCAGCCGTTGGAATTTTTTCTAATTTTCTGCAGTGATAGGAAGCATTGTCAAGAAGAATCACTGACTTCTGCGGTATATTTGGAAGCAATTCTTTAATAAACCAATCCTCGTATGTGTCCGAATCCATCTCATGATGAACATCAGCAGTGTATATGTTCAGCACCAGGAACAAATCCGTTATTATCACTAGCATGAACTTATGCAGAACGAGGTCAAGTCCGGTTGGGAATTTCAAACCAGTATTTAATCCTTGGATAAAAGCTTGTCGACTCTTTTGAATTGTAGTGTCTGTCCAAGTTTTATTTACTGCATGTCCTGTATTCACCCATGATTCATCAGTATATATTATAGTTCGACCTGAAATAATTAAAGAAATGTCAAATAGCAAGAACTAAATTGTACCTTCCTCTCTAAATTTCTTGATCTCCCGTAAGTATTTGTGCCTCCACCGAATAATGTCGTCTCGTTCGATGAGTATACTTTTACGTCCTACATTTTTTTTTATTCGAAACCCATATCGTGTAACAATCGATGTAAAGTTGCATTTAATGTAGGTGCCATATTCTGTATAAAAAACTATGCATTTTACGTCGAATAACCCAACGCTTTACTTGCTTCTTGAACGGCAGCACTCACATTCATAGTTTTATTAAAACAATTTAAAACATTTGCAATCATACACCTCTCCAGTCAGGCTAAATTTTTCTCCTTTACGCCGTTTTCCCCCTACTGGCTCCATTAATGCAGTGAAAACTGTAATTAAATGTATAAGTCATAAAATTTCTCAAGAAAAATATTCATATTACCCTGTGCAAGCTCAAAGAAGATGGAAGCGTTCTGAAAAGAACGATTGGTACAACGATATATTAACAAATTAACGTGGAATTTAATCAAAAATATTTTAATACTGCGACGATAACGATTGACAGCAGTTGACGCACACAGATAGATGGGTACTTTGGCGACGGCGACATATGTAAATAAGTTGCAACATAGCAATCGGAAGTAATGACAGCAACTAAGTATGTTAAGAGATAAAAGTTTATATCCCATACTGCATACGGAGGTTGAGACAATCTATGGAGTCTTGCATTCATTGAGGTAGTAAAGGTGTTCCTTGTTTTAGTTCTATTAATTAGAACCACCGAATCCTATCATTTCATTTTAATTTAGGTTAGGGATCAACTCAGTAGAATATCTCCACACGAACATTGAGAATAGCAGAGGAACAGGAATTGTAAATTATGCTTAAATATTAAAAAATATGAGGTATTATATGCTGGCGAAACCCATAGCATACTCTGGAATACTGCCGTAGTAGTTAGTTGACGTATTATGGTAAAAGTTGTTAACGTGGGAAGTGTTTTCTGAAAAGATGCAGTTACCCCCGCTATGAACCATTAATAGTTTGAAACCTTAACACTGAAAGTCTTTTTGGTTTATGCTACTGCAACATTTACACATTAAACACATCTCTGGTTTAATGAGATACTAAACTTTAAAGAGTCTAATCAAATTTACGAATTGAAGCACTCCCATATTACCGACTCCTAAAATTATTGTCTGCCGCAGTTCCAATTCGATAATTGTCGCTGTTATCGGAACCGAACACAATGCGAACAGCCGAACATAGGATTTATCGGCGCGCAGAAGGTACGTAAAACCGGCGCAATAAACATTCGCGCCATTTATCCGCCGCATGTAGGATGTTCGTTTTTATCGGCGAGTATAAACATAGCGGACGCGGAATGAGCGTATTTCCTTTCACGATTGTTTCCGTTTCGAGTGTGTTCGCGGGTCGATATTATTCGAGGAAACGTCGACAATACAATTTAGACGCGACGCTCGCCGTAATCCGGTTACATCTTAGTACCTATGTCTTTCTTTTTTGGAGCGATATCGACATCCGGACCCATAAATCTTACGGTTTCCGCACACACGTATTGATCGCGAACGTTCTAAGAAAGACCCGTAATTTTCGACGATTTGCATAATACATGCCTTGGTTTGGGATTGCAGAGTTTCCGATGAAAAATCGGGAAGCATCCTGATTCTCATGGCCTCTTGTTATGAACTTCAGGTACATAGTAAGCGACTTCGCAATATTACACCTGCCAAGCCTTTACAAACTATGGAAAAAAAGCCTTAAGACTTCTTTTGCTTATATCAAATTTTCAGATTTAGATGGAACTTCATACCTTGCTACTGAGTACCTTGATATAAGAATAACAGTTTTTTTTTGGTTCCAGCACTCTCCAAAGTTCACGCGTTCTTTACGTTTTTCTCTAAATTTACAACAGATAAGTTACTTCTAATACATTTTGAAATATGTAGATAAGATGATAATAATAATTTTTGAAAAAGGCACAGGGTGCCCCACACCCTCGATCGTAGAAGCTAGAATGGCTTGTCCTCAGTCTTATTAATATAAATACTCTCATAACTATCTAATTCTCTAAGATCCAGTATTTGCTTAACCCTGGAGCACTCGCGTGATGTAATGTTGCGCGAGAGCTCGCGTATGAGCATTTTCTTCACATACAGTTTTGAGTGATATTTACACTATATATTTATATTAATATATAGTGATATATAGATATTAATTTTATCTTAAAAATAAACAACAATCTTTATGTAACAGTTTAATGCAAGAATATTTATAAAAAATAGAACAACTAAAAATAAGTTTAATTACATGTATGAAACTTTTACGATAAATTTAAAACAAAATTCCCTTATCTTCATTTGTACCAACGCAATTTGGGCAGATGTATGTAACATGCTCTGTGCAAATACGAATGGCACAATGATGACAACGTTTCTTGCTTTTACGGTTTTTTCTTCTTGGGCAAAAATCGGTATGTACTTCTGCTACATGTTTTCGTTGGCATCTTCAACGTTTCTCTTATTCGGTATCGCAGTGAAAATGGCAAGCACTTTATTGAGGCCCGATTAATTAAATGTGGCTTTGCTAGCTGTTGTGGTAATTTCTTTAGGTATATTCTTCTATACTGAATATTTGCTTCATTATTATTGCTCTTGTATATTATTTCAGAATTAATACCTCCAATATCCAACATTGTAAAAAATAACCTAAGGGACCACCTGCAACAAAATCTGGAAACAGAATATAAACATTTCATTTCATCCACCACGTCCACGCCCCCTTTAGTGGAGTTATAGGACGTGATTACTTCAGGTTTGAGTAATTTGCTCGATTCTGAGTCAATAACTTGTAGGAAACCAAGACCATATTTTCTTGAAACGCAAACATGCTACTGAGTAAGGCCTGTCTTTTACATTTAGTAAGGTTGGAGGCAACTCTCTTTTATTTTTTCTAAGCGTTCCAACTATACTTATATTCAACTGCAACATCTCCTTAGCCAGAGGTATTGAGGTGAAGTAATTGTCCAGTGTAATGTTCTTGCCAGTGTTTTGAATTGGGTTTGTTATGCGTTTCACCACAGTGCTAGCAGAGTTGTCTAATTTATACCGACCATCGGACTGCTTTCCGGCATAAATTTGTAGATTACAGGTATAAAACATTCTGGAATCCACCAACGCGCCCCGATTTTTATATCGTACTTAGCGGGCTTGTTTGCTATGTACTGCCTAAATTTGCAGCGCCCTCTAAAGTTTTCTAAATTTTAATAACAGTACAATACTCGCCAGTTTGGTAATTGGCTTTACATTTTTCTGTAAACTTATCAAATACTTGACGAATTGGTGCCAAATTATCATACTGCTTTCTTTCTGTTCTAGTAGATATGTCGTCCAACCGTAACACACGTAATAATAAGTGGAACCTCTCTCTACTCATAGTTAATCTAAAATATGCTGGAGTGGTTTCATCATTATCCCACAATTCCTTAGTATTCAAATATTGTGCCTTTTTCACCCCAGCTATATATAAAAGATTCTCGATGTTGTCTTCACAATCGTCGGATTGTTCCGATTCTGTATCATGATTGCTATGTTCACTATCAGCGTCGCTTTCCAGATCTGGACGATCTTCGTTGTCTTCTAAATCTTCATGCTGTTGCTCTTATGTTATCAGCTGTTGGTACCGAAGTTGGCCTAGTTCAACAAGTTTCTGACTTCGATTCATGTTCAGAGGGACTGTGG
>JARFOC010022255.1:0-10058 GCA_031763485.1 Osmoderma eremita
GAAATAAACAAAAGAATTCTAAAAGGTAACAGAGCTGCGGGGTCACTAATGAGAATGTTAAAAGCAAAGAATATATCGAGAGTAGCCAAGATACAAGTGTAGCCAGTAGTGCTATATGCAAGTGAAACATGGACCATGAACAAAGTAGAAGAAAGAAAATTAGAAGTATGGGAGAGAAGGATATTAAGAAGGATTTTTGGTGGAAACAGACTGGCAGGGGGATTATGGCAGAGACGAACTAATAGAGAAATAACGACTATGTTTGGGAAGTCAAAAATTACAAGTAAAATCCTAGCAGAGATGGCTAGGACATATAATCCGGATGCCGGAACAACGAATAGTGCAAAGTGTGCTATATGGAGGAGGAGGAGGCAAACTAAGAAGAGGTCGTCCAAGGAAAAAATGGTTGCAAGAGGTTAGTAAAGACGTAGAGAAAATAGGAGTGAGAGATTGGTGGATAATAGCCAAGGACCGGAAGAGGTGGAGACTAGTCACGAAGATAGTAGAAGAAGCCAGGGGCCTTGAAGGTCTGTAGAGCTGCTATATATCATAAAAGCATTGCGTTCTCCGAGGTTGTG
This sequence comes from Osmoderma eremita, assembly GCA_031763485.1. Classification (NCBI taxonomy): domain Eukaryota; kingdom Metazoa; phylum Arthropoda; class Insecta; order Coleoptera; family Scarabaeidae; genus Osmoderma; species Osmoderma eremita. The sequence continues at coordinate 579 of JARFOC010022255.1, forward strand.
AAGTATCGTCTTGTTCGCTAGAACAACTCTAATTTGTAATTTTAAATGTGATCGTCCAAAATTAGTTTGTTTTTTTGTTTATTTAAAAAGAAATTTCTGCTTTTATTAATTTATTAATTTATTATTAATTAAACAACAAAAGAAAATGTCACAAGTATTGTAAGATGAGATGATTAGAATCTGTATGGCTATCAAATAACATTCAAGCTTATCTTCTGAGGAAGGAGTGAATAAATTCCGAAACGTTAACTATAAGCATAAATCTGTGTATTTATCACCTTTAATTCAAGTGGAGCCCTAATTCTGCTGTTTCAGCAGTTAATTATATCTAGTGCGATTGCAATATCAGAAAACTGAAACAACTAAAGAATATATATATATATATAAATCATTTGCCATTTCGTGTTTTATTTATCACATATTAACACGCTCCAAAATGGAATGAAATTGTGTATTGGGGGTGTGAGGCATGAGCTTAATCTAAATCCGAAATAATATGCAGGGTGTTCCATTTAAGAAAACGCATGTTCGGTTCACCCTGGTGATATGAAACATGCTGGGACATATGAAAATAATTTCAGAATGTTAAGTTTAAGACGGTCTACAATTTTCGTAAATAACTTTTTTTGATATATCCAGCGTTGCCACATTCTAAAAGTAAAAAGATAGATTGTTATTAAAAAATGATTCGCAACATGCTTTTAGCCTGTTCTTTTTTCTGTTCACACTAAGTCTTTATACAGGCCGATTCATTTTCGACCCTCACCATGGGGATCTCGCTTGTTATTGTAGATAGAGGGTAGGTTTAAATTTGGAAAAGTTGCTAAATTTTGTGTTTGTTATGAATCCGAAGAAAACGTAAGCCCGTAACAAATGACGTTCGAGATTTTTTTTTAAACAAGAAAACCCATTTTCTTCTTTTACCTCTACCACTTTTATTCGGCCTTGCAGAGTAAAACTAAAAACACATGCTCAGGGTCACTTTTGATCTTCTATCTAATGGTGTACTCGAAATTTTTATATGACGTTTTGATTCCGTCTGGCCATCATCACATTTTCCTTATCTTAAAGCATCCGCTGGTTCTTGTTCACTTGGACTAAGCTAAGTATGCAAACAGTAGTTGCAAAAATGCTTCTAGAGATTGTCCTTGTGAACTAAGAAACACAATGACAATATCTAGAAGCATTTTTGCAACTAGTGTTTCCATACTTAGCTTAGTCCAAGTGGACAAGAACCAACGGATGTTTTGAGATAAAGAAGAAAGAATTGAAGCAGAAAGAACACGAACAGAGGAGGGTGCCACACTTAACATACAAGCTTGATTGCTGAATTGAGCTATTCATAAAAGCAAATATAACATTGTTAAAATTGTTATGATTCTTTTATACAGCAACTTTTTCAAAATTTGACTTCAAAATTATTTTTAGTGGTATTCCTAATTTTTTTTAGAAGCGCCAAAATCCAATTACGGGGTGACACAGCCTCGAAACTCAAAAAAAAAATTTAAAAATGGGCCAAAAAGTTTTGGCGAATTTAGCACACATTTTAACTAAAGCTTAGATCTTCCCAGAAGGAATTTTTGTTTATAATCCCATCTTGCAGGTATGATATGAAGTTTCCCCGCGTTTGTCACGTTTCTGGATAGCCTGACGTCTTTGAGTTTTCTTTGCTAAAGTATTGACAAGTCAAGTTATCAAAAGAGTCCAGAATATTTCTGCTTTTTGTTTCCGAAGTGCCCAAAACGTTTGCCCCTAATTGGCAAATATTCTAACTAAAATTGTTTGTACGTTTATCTTAAGATTATTAAAAAATACGTTGCCAACTTTTAAGACTTAAAAAAAAAGACTACAAATATGTATATTAACTTAACTTATGAGAATTTCCATTGACCCTCGAGCAAAGAACAGCAAGATAACTTCCCAATATCATTTTTTTGGTTCAAAATTCTCCATTCTTTTCAATTTTCAATTTCGATTTCAAAATTAAACTTGGTATTCGCCGGAACGACTTACCCTAGACATCTTTGCCTCACCACTGGAGAAATCCACGGGACACGGACGTTCTAAACTGCCCTGCACGAATCTACGCGACGGAACCGGAAGTGAGCTCGGCGCTCCACAACGGAAAGACGACTTTTCCGAGGTAACAGACGCCGGGCGTCGTTTACTAGTCGGAGACGGTGGCGCCTCGACCGCGGGAATGTACACTCCAGCACGCGATCCCGCCAACAGCGCCCTCAATACACCCGCCACCTCCCCATCTTCCATGGGGGCCGGAGGTGCTCCCGATTTCGCCGGCGCTATTTCCGAACAATCCAGGAAGATGCACGATTAAAATTGTCCCTTGTGTGATGTGATCAATCGATCGATGCAAGGTAATATGATAATAATAACTTACTTCCCAAAAATAGTACGCAGAATAGCAAAAGTATGAGAAAAAAAGAAACAATAATAGGATTTTAGTCTCTCAAAACAAAACGAAGACTACATGGCAAATAGTCAATGAAGTAATTGGCAAAAAACAAATTAATATGCCTCTGCGACGGGATTTAAAAAAATTAGCCAATGAGTTTAATGCTTATTTCACGCAATTAGGCGTAAATTTAGATTTATTTCAAAACCCTAATAATACTGCACACGTTAAAATTAAATTTAATCCACATACTTTTCATTTTAGACCTGTAATAAATTCAGATTTGCTTGAATGTATTTTTAAGTTAAAAAATAAGACCTCTTCTGGAATTGATGACATTCCTCTTGCAATAATCCAAAAGAGCTTCGCTATTATAAGTGAACCACTTTGCAACATTATTAATGAGTCTCTGTGTACTGGAGTATTTCCTTCAGCCTTAAAACATGCCCTTGTAAAGCCTATTACCATCATTTTCAAAAATTATGGAGATGATTGTGCAGCAACAAATCTTAAATCTCTTCAATAAACATAAACTTTTTAACAAAAATCAACATGGGTATCTCACAGGTCACAGTACAATAACAGCTTTATTGGAACTTACAGAATCAATTATAGATTCCTTTGATAAAAATTGCTTAGCCGGAGGATTGTTTTTGGACTTGACTGGAGCGTTTGATTCTATGTCGCACCAGATTCTCTTAGAAAAGCTTTTTACTTATGGCATTAGGGGTATTCCTTACAACTGGTTTAAGTCTTATCTGAGTGACCGTAAACAAACGGTCCGATTAAATAGTGGCAATGTTGACATCTTTTCTATGACTACGACAACCTCTAATGGCGTTCGCCAAGGAAGTGTCTTAGGTCCACTGCTATTTATAATTTTAAGGACATTAAAACCAACTACCAACTATTGGACGTTGAGAACCGTTTATCATGCATATATTGCATCAATAATAAGATATGGGATTATAATTTGGGGATCTTCACCAGATATTGATAAAGTCTTTATACAACAGAAGAGAGCGTTGCGTGTTCTGCTTGGCCTGCGGTTTGGCGCGTCGCTTCGAAATGTCTTCAAACAAAATAATTTATTAACCGTCTATGGCATTTATATGTACGAATGCGTACTCTTCATTTTCAGAAATAAGCACTTGTTTGTTGCAAGCGAAAAAAACACATGAGTATAAGACCCGATATAAAATAGATTATTATCTACCTGCACATAGGTTAGTAAAGGTTGAAAAAGGCACAACATACAATTGTATAAAATTTTTTAATAGACTACCGATCGTACTGAAGACGGAATCGAGGCTTCTTGCGTTCAAACAATCTATCTTCAGATATATCTGTGATATGGAGCCCTACTCTGTTAACGAGTGTTTTGATACTCGTTAACAGAATAATAAATAATTAAAACTTACATGCTGAATTGTGTAATATACATTTGTGACGTCTATTTTATTATTTTGGGATAAAGATTATTATTATTATATTATTATTATTATCATCCATTCTCTTTAAAAACTTCTAAATTTTTATCATTTGTGGTTATCAATGGCGGTTAACTCTAAAATTCGAAATTGATCTTCACTTAAAATCTGGTAATCTAAAGTAGAAAATTGTTTGTGAAAGGCGTGTATGTTGGGTATGCTTTATAATTGATTTAAAGTGCGCCTGATTCAAAGTTAAACATTCAAACAGTAAATGATTTCGACATCAATTTTAGTTTAGGGTGCATTGCAAAGTTTAAAAATGCACCAATAACGTCTGTAGATGTTGAAAGAAGCTTTTCAATTTCTGAAACATATTTATTCTGATAGAAGACAAAACTTTCTTTTACACGTGAAAGAATTGCAAGGACTGTGGGCTGATATCACTAATACGTAGTATCGGGAGATCCACACCGCACAAAGTTAATTTAATAAAATTCGGTACATATGTTTCAAGAGCACGTCGGCTCTCATTCTCAAACATATGTATACCGAATTTTATTAAATTAACTTTGTGCGGTGTGGATCTCCCGATACTACGTATTAGTTTCTTTTACACAATTTTGAAAAACATTTAATTATAAATTGTCTTAGAAAGATGTTGTAAAAAAATGTTGTGCAATAAAGTTCATGTTTAAATGTCTGCTTTTATTATTTTTTGCATATTTTAGCAATTTTTTTCGCATATATTTTTGCATTTATGCAATTTCCCGAAAAATCCATGCATATATACGCGCATATATTTCAGTTTTTCTTTGTATATAATCCGGTCTTTCTTATTAGTATATCCATCAGAGTGGGACTCAAATGAGCACTACTTCTAATGAGGCCAAGAAACGCGTTTCTGCTTCTTTACGGATATATCTGATCGAAGTTGGTATGTCCGTGGATCTCGTTTGCATACGGTGTATATAGTAATCTAAAAAATGACTTTTTTCATGTAGTCAGTTGATTATACAGTTTTCTAATGTACGTACGGACATATTTGGTAAAGGTTCACTTTACTGAAACTATGCCTTAGATAACTATAAAGCCACTCACATTCGCTCCCACCATATCTATCGTAAACTACCCTTAATAACGCCGTAATAAGTCGACACTCCACCGACGTTATATAGATAAGGAGCGATTAATAAGTTCAACTGTCGATAAAGTTATTGGCCCGTTTTATCCCTCGTCTCTCCGGTGTTTACCAGTCGATTTGGGTGACAGACATGGGCTAGATGTAGGCGGTGAGCGACGGACAGTTCGAGGAAGTGGTGCAAAACTTACTGCGCACGTGCTTTCATTATATATATTATATATAACCAGTCGCCCAGTTTCCCTGAAACTGCGTTGATAACGCGCCCGTCGGCTTTGTGTCAAAGCACTTATTTAGATTGAGTGGTCGCATCAGCGGTTTTACACACACGACCTTTATTAGAAAATTTACATCAGACGGAATTTCGCGGCTTTAACAAAGGATCCTACCTCCTACCCTTTCCCATAAAATCCCGAAACCTCCAAAACCGCCTACACTACCGCATAGTACCGTATAGTGATGGAGGTAGAGGAAGAGGAGGCGGTACAGGTAGCCGATATGAAGTCAATTATATTTGATTGTGAGCGCCGCCTGCCGTCGGTGGCGCACAATCAGGCGTTCCGTAAAAGGTTTATTCGTGTCCCTCGTTAATGGCCTTTGCTGGGATGCAAATGTCGGTAGCATGTATATGCAAATAAAATTTCCGGCGATCGGGTAGCTTTAATGTGATATTGTGGGGGTGGAGGATCTTTCTTTTTTGAAGATTTAATCGGATATCAACTCATCCGGAATAGATCGAGAAAACTAATAGGAAATTCCATAGTGGTACTTGAGTGGTACATAGTGGAGCATTACAGTGTAATAAGGAATTTCTTAGAGACAATCTCGTGATGCTCCAATCGCATCCCTCCAACAACCGTGTTTACGTAAACGTCATTGTCTCCTCATTCCCAGTTTGGAAAGGTTGCAAATGCGTTGGAGCGCGTTTCTTAATATTTGAACTAGTAAAGGGATGCGCGAATATAGTGTCATATACCTCGTCTTCAGTTTTATAATGGATAAGTTAAGACATACGTTCCACGCTGAAAAGTCAAGCGATACAATTCCCAAAAAGTTTAAATTACTTTTTATAAAGTGGCGTACTTACTGGCCTCTGACACAATGGCTTGCAAGTTATCGGCTTCTGGTTAATTTCCCCCACACTTTAAAGGGATTTTAAAAATCAGAATCCGATTGAGAGATAGGAAGTAACAGGTTTTATGCCAAAGGAGAAGGAATACGAAACTAAATAGACACAGACTCAATTTTCTTTGGTATATGAAGTAAAATGCTTACAGTTCTGCTGAATAAACTCAGACATTTACAGGCTCCAGAGAAGATATTTTTCTATATACGATTCAATATACGCTTTGAAGGTAATGCGGCTAGAACACCCCCAGATCTTTAAGCTGCGACACAAATTTTAACTTAATTCCATTGATTATGCTAAAGTGTAGGAGAAAGTGCATACGAATGCGACATGTGACCAAGCAGCATTTCTTGACGTTGAACTTGGCCTTCTATGATTGACAACTTGCTCTAAGTTATATCAAGCTTCGACAAATATCTTCAGCGGATCCAAGAATAGAACATTCGGTCGTTAAAAGTAAATCATTAATTAGCATTACGAATAGCAAAGGCCGAAAATTTGAGGATGGGAATACAAAATCTTTGCATGCATATTCGTTCAAGGTCACGTAATAGCGTCTTTGCTTTGGATGTCTGAATATATCTACACACAGAAGGTTTATAGAAACAAGAACAAAGCCAAAAGTAGATAATTGGCTTCGCAAAGGTCCGTGATTGATGAAGTCGCAGGCTCTTTGTGAATAGATTACATTAACCCTTCCCTTTCGCGTATGATTGCAGCCAGGTTAGTAACTGTTGACCGGACAGACACAGACCCATGCTCTGCGTGGGTAAGATAAAGAAAAGAGTGCTATTGAATATATTGGGGTACTAAATCTTTGCATTAAGCTTGGAGATGATGAATAATGATGACGCACTTCAAGAAATGTGATAGTTGCATATGGGATACAGGAGAGAGTTGCAGAATTTCAGTTTCATCTTTGAAATAACAACTGTCGAAATTTCTAATAGATTCATTATATATTTTTTTAGAAACTCTCGAAGGTCAGCAAGTTTGAGTTTTTCGTAACTACGGAGAAAGTGCAGTGCGGATCAGTGATTAGATTCTTGTTTTTGGATGGGACGTGGTGGTTGGAAATCAAAGAAAAGTTGGATGCCGCTTATGGAGACCTTTCACCCTCGATGACAACTATCAGATATTGGTTCAATGAATTCAAGCGTGGTCGTAGATGAAAAGCGTTAAGGTCGTCCAATTGTGGTGACTACCGATGAATTGGTGAACAAAATTCTTCGTATTCGTAGACCGGCGAGTGCAGAGCAGATTGTTGAGATCGCAAGCATCTCATTCAAACGCATGGAGAATATCCTATATGAAATCTATCGGTAAGATGGCTGCTGCTTTGGTTCACTGCAGACAACAGCCTCAATGTTCGGAGCTGTTTAAGCATAATCTGAAGGAGATTCTTCGCTGTTTTGTGACTGTTGGTGAAACATGGATTTAACATGCCCGAAATAAAGGAACGCTCAAAACAGTGGACTTCACCGGGCGAGGGTGGGATTCAAAACGCATAATCTTCGTCGACTATTTGGAAAAGGGGAAGAAAGATCGCGAACATTATTATGCTGAATTATTGGGTAGATTTGACGACGTGTTGGAGAGAAAATGGCCCCAATTTACCAAGAAAAAGTTGCCGTTCCATCACGACATTGCACCGGGACACTCGTCCCACGTTGCCGTAGCGAAGTTGGTGGAACTGGTGAACTTATTCCTTGCAACTTCTTCCTGTTTACAAACATGACAAAATGGCTCGGGGAGAAGAGATTCGCATGGAACGAGGAGGTCACCTCTGAAACTGAAGCCTATTTTGCAGAGTTTGACAAGTCCTCCTTTTTGAAGAGCTCGAAAACATTGAAGTATCCTTAGGCCAGGTGTATCGATCTGAGAGGAGACTATGTTGGAAAATAAATCGAGGTTCAACGATTTTATCAATCACCCCGTGTACCGCCATATGCCACAGAATAAACACTCGATTTAACACTTTGTGTTATTCCAATTATAAAGATCTGGTGAAGAACATTTCTGCCAACGCTTTGCCTTAGTGAAACTAAGTTTAATACCTTCTTCCTTTGTAATCTCTGCAGAGTGGCAACTTAATGTTCATTGCCGACGAAAGGGTATCCTTGATTTAGTTCTAAGAGTTGAAAGTCACGAAAATGGCAGAAGTAAAGGTAGTATTCAAAGGGAACACTATCTTAATTTCAATATTGTTTCAATAAGTGGGTGGTATAACATTAAAAAAAACCGAAATGTGTTTCATTTTGTCAAGGATTACTGAAAGTTTTAAAGTTTGAATAATTATTACAGACAACCACGCGAAATTTTGTACAAATACAAATAATAAAAAATACATATAGGTATGGAAAGAGCAGAGCGTGTATATGAGTATTAACATTAATTAATTCTTGACGTGCGTGGAACTAATAATTCGGAATAAGTTCTTCATTTGCATGTCATATATAATTCCATTAGGTTTGTGCTGTTCCCCAATTCTTTCGCATTTATTTCCCCCACATTAGTTCGAATTAATGACGCCATTATACACCCATATTGTTTGTGCATACACTATAGTGATGTTTTTTCATAGCTTACCACTGGGCGAATTCCGATTTCACGGGCGATCGGTAGAATGCAATTTTGAATTTTCCACTCCGTCCGACGACCAGAAACTAATTAATACCGTAATGAAGACGCCAGATTCGAACGTCGGACGCCATTTCCCCTAATTGGAACGAAAATGCGGGCCGAGACATGCGAGGAAAGACGGTCTTTCACAATTAGTACAGAACACTATCATTGTTATCCCTAACGGTTTTATGATTCAATTATACTTTGGATGGTCATTAACGCGCCATTAGGTCGTCCTAATAAGGTATTCGAGACGGGGATTCTTGTGCAGTGTAGTAGTAATGGTGAATAATTGATTGGTGGACTATAGTCATTAGCTGGTTCAGTAGCTATTCCACTGTAATAGGATTTATACAAGAAAACAACACTCTTTAGGATGAAATATTCTCATCATTTTTCATGATAATGTTCAAAGTAGGTACATATGTAGGATAAGTATATTATATATATTAAAAGGTATATTAAAATCAATGTATAGATATGTGTCTGTGATTCCTTAATAAAACAAATATTTTTTTAAAAATTTATATATGAACTCAAGCCTAGGATTATTAATAGCAAGACTAGTATTAAAGATATTTAAGAACGAACAAACAATTAAAATAAAAATAGTGCAGAAGTCATCACATATACTTATTACTGGTCCAGCAATGTGGGCAGGTTATTATAGTTGTAGGTTAGGTATAGGATACGGTGGCTTAAAATAAATTTAAGTTAAAAAATACCCCTTACCACCTTGTTG
>JARFOC010022276.1:0-10056 GCA_031763485.1 Osmoderma eremita
CGAGGTGGTAAGGGTATTTTTTTATTATTTTTTACTATTTTAAGCCACCGTATCCTATTTTGTATTTTATATCAAAACAAAATTGGTAAATGCGGGTAGTGAGCTGTAATTAAAAAACAAAAGCTATTAGAAAAACACTGTTGCCATATTCGTAAAGTGCGCACCGAACTGAACTAGAAGCAAAAAAAATCAGGAATTTTTTTTTGCCGGCCTGTGTTATTATATGCCCACACAGAACACCACTTCAATAACACTGTTATTCAAGTGAGGATGGCAACTTAGTTGCCGAAATACGTATCTGGAGTTCTTCACTCATCAATGTGGTAAGGGTATTTTTATTTTAACTATGTAATTTTGAATTATTATTACAATAAATTACATTACTTATTATGTAATTTTTGTCGATTGTACAAGATACTACCAAAAAACTTGTCGGTAGTATTAAAAATAAAGTTAACATGAAGTAATGCATAACTTGCACTTATGTAAGAATTGCAATTTCCCAGAATTTGTCAATCTATAACATGCAGACAACACGAATGCTGTTGTGTAGAATGGGTTGTCTACCATTCGCATGTAGGAAGAAGTAAAATGTAAAAATAAATTTCAACTCATACATATTTTACTCATATAGTAAGATATATTCAATGATTATTTCACCGTTCAGTGTAAATTATTTTCTTGACATTCAACTTTCTTATCGCTTTAATTCAATTTTTTTCTTCTGCTTTATGTAATTGCTATTTTTTAATTAGTTTTAAATTGTATTTTTATGTGAATTTATGTTAGGATTATTCGCCAATCTCAGTACTATTATGGTAGTATTTTCTTCTGTTGTTTTTTTTATATTTCCGTCACGGTAGATAACTTTCGAGAAATGAAATCTGCGGCTTCCAATAGGAATTTACCATAGTTTTGTTTTGGTTTTTGTTTTAAATGACAGAATTAAGTTCTACAAGTGAATTTAATCTGTAGATGTAGAGTATGTTTTACGATGGTGTGGTATCTGTTCCAATGCCGCTTATTTTTGAGTTTTTCACACCTATTTATCATAGTACTTTTTCTATTAATTCTCCTAATCTTAATTAGCAGATGGAATTCACTGACGTACTTGCTCTTAGAGTTTGCTTGTGGAGTCCTACAAGCGAACGCACTCTTTGTCACTATAAAATTTAAATTAGTTTCGCAAGCGATGAAGTGGCTACGCTCAAGTGCGTTCTATAGCCAGACAGGATCACTTGACGCGCGTAAACTTAGTCCTCGTAAATTATTCATGATTTCTGTGTATAAATCTCGAGCACGGAACCTCATCTACGACAGCGATTTCTGTCGCAACCAGTACAATAGATTTCTGTGCATTGTATTCGGTTGCTGCCCTTAGCGTGTGAGTACACGAATCGATAGCGTGTAAACACTCTTTCGCCGTTGCGATTCGCAATTAGACCTATCGGAATTAATTTCGATTCAGGTCTCTTTTCATCCTACTTCTGCTCGGGGCTCGACTGCGAAAAAGGAATGCTGATTAAAAGCAGCCTCGTAATCGCGTTTATGCAACGAGGCGGAATATTTTGTCCGTCTTGTTTGTTTCTCTTCCCTATACGCGCCACGTACATGCAGCTCTCGTTGTCGGTTGTTTTCCTTAACTTTAATCTCTGCTTTTGGTAGTTATTTACCGTTACCACTTTGCATTTTGATGGCGTATCACGTAACACTGACATTATCTTTAAATTTATTTTTATGAACGCTGACCAAATTGATGTCTTGGGAATCGTGAAATTTTAATTTATGTGAGCATTTAGAGTAATTTAATTTTACTGTTTTTATTTACACCTTTTGCAAATATTGGGATCACGACACAGCTTATTCCTCCTGATCACTTGTAAATAGTTATTTAACGCAACTATAAGGAATTTATTGTTTCAATACCATTATTCTCTTGCGTAGGATAAAGGAATGTAAAATCTTAAGATTAGATTAGGTAAGAAAGAAAGAAACTTAAATATTTGAATCAATAAATACCACAAAGCATATCTACGCACGCCTTCACGCGTATTTTTAGAAATTCTAATAGGCTGAGCTAGGTATTTATTTTTTGATTTCATCTACTCAAAATAACGCGTCTTTCAAGGCAGGGTTACTTTCTTGACCATTGTTTGTTTTAATTCAATTATTTTCTCCAATAAGACTTACGTTCAGGTAAATCATAAGATAGGTATGTAGGTAGGTATGTATGTGCACATATCTACATGCATATAGGTGTATCAAATTCCTACGGTGGATAGTTTTATGCACCACAAGGCGACAAGAATCTTTCTAGCCAACCGTGCCGGTCGTAGGGGGTCATCGGCCGCTTGCTTCTTCACCCGTGCTCAAGTATCGACTCCGCGAGGGTGGACTTTGACAAATAGAAGTGGTTTACCCGCTACATGCGCGGATTTCTCTCATTTTAGTATTCGTTCACTCTCCAGAATATTATTTAATCAAAGATTTGCTTATTTGAAAGGAGTGAACGAACGCGAATCGGATTTGGGCAAATTGATTTAATTAAAGGGCAATTTTTCTACCCGATTATCTTTATGTACATATATGTACAGTATTGCCCGAGATAAACAGTACTGAAACTAAGTTGGCGGTGTCTCTATGTGCCCGCTGCCATACCCGCGTTAGATTGTTGGATAGTATAGACCTGTCAAGTAAACGTTAAGCAATGAATTAGTTGTGCCTAGTTGTTAAAAATTGTGTTAAGTACAGAGGAGAAAGTTTTTCTGGTGGAGCAATATTTTCGCGCATACGGAATCGGCCGACTCAACTGTGCAAGTCTGCTATACGTATGTGATAAATTCACACAACAGTTTAATAAACGTTCTCCGTGTAATGCCGTAATTTTAAAGGTTGTTGAAAAGTTCAGAAATGCTGGCAATGTTTGTGCCAACGAAAAGGAAATTCGGGCCGGCCCCTGACAGTTAACACTAACAATAACTATCAACGGGTTTTTGAGCAGGTCTTAGAAAATTCGAAAGTCAGCCAGTGAAGGACAGCATTGAAACTGGGTGTAAAGAGAACATCCTTGCAAAGAATCCTGAAGGAGCTGGATGCATTTTCGTATGTGATTTGGGTAAACCAACAGTTACATCCTCATTATGGCAGTAGAGTGGAATATAGCGCCAGAATTCTCGCGTTATGAAAATCCTGAATTTCTTGAAAATGTATTCGCCAGACCCGACGAGGTTCAAGAAGTTTCTTTACATAGTGCAAAAGTGAGTGGCTGGTGTGCAGTTTCGGGATACGAAATCATTGGCCCGTACTTTATCGAAGAGAACGGTAGACAAGTCATACTTAATCAACAGCGGTACATATAAATTTTAACACGCTTTATCCCTGATCTACGTCGACTCTGTCGTGCAAGCAATTAGACCAAGTTTTTCAGCAGGACGGTGCACCTTGTCATACTGCTGCCGCAGTTCGTCAATTTCTTCAGGGATATTTTCAAACCAAAATCATTTCACGATTTACTGATTTCTCTTGTCCTTCACATTCGCCAGACCTCACCTCTCCAGGCGCATATATTTGGGACATGATCAAAGATGCCGTCTTCAAAAGGTCATCACAAACCATCGATGAATTAAAGGATGTCATTCCATCCTTCTTCGCACAACCGAGATAACCCTTATTCCATAACATGACGACCAATTTGAAACTTCGTTATGAAGTTTGTCTTGAACGAGGAGATGCACATTTAGAATATGTAATAAAATCTAAATAATATGTTCAAAAAATAAAGGAATTATAAGTTCAGTACTGTTTATTTCGGGCCATACTGTATTTTGAGCTACATGAATTTTTTATTCATTTATCATTAGTGTTAGGTGCGGCACGACAGTTAACTCAAAAAAACTAAGAGATTATGTTTAAACTTTTATTAAAAACTTCTTTAACGTTATTCTAATATAGACAACTTGGTATACTGCACTCCTGTGGGGTATGGTATAACTAGAAAAAGGACTCAATTATATAACAGAATTTTTTTTTGTAACTCAAGTGCATTAACACGTTCGCTGCCACTGCATAAATGAAATGGGACTTACTTGAAGCTATATAGGTTTTTTTTATAAAATTGTATACCAATAAATTGATCAACCTCTCAAAAATAATAAAAATAAAAAAATGAGAAAATTATTGCCAAAAAAGTCGATGACGTATTAATCCGTCAATTGTACCATAATGCTGATGACGTATTAAGCCGCCACACAAGAGAAATATATTTATTCGTAATTTTTTTAAAGAAAACACCATCAGTTCCCAAAAAATCTAATTTAATGATAAAATACAATATTTACATTTTTATATGGAAATTTATAAAACATTCTCAAACACATAAGTAAAGCTTTTTATGGGACGTAGGACGATGGAAAGATGTATCTTAACTAATTGTTTTTTTCATTTTTTCAACATCAAGTGCACATCCTTGATATAGCCTTTTTCTGCTTAGGCCCCAAGGGATTTTTTTGAAGGGTGTGTTCCTACTCAAGGGGTTCAAGTGGTGGATTCGTTGGCTTTTGAGGCACCGATATAAAACCGATGTAAAAACATATTTGATTTGGTAAATTTTTTATACAATAAATGGGAATTTATCCGAAGTATCTGAAAAATAAGCACCCCCAGGTTTTTGTACCATCGCGGATGATAATGCGACAGAAGTTGATCTTGGCGATTGACCACGCTCATGTATTTGTTATACTCAAATCGGGTGCAAACGTGTTTCGATCAAGTAATGTTATAACTATTGTAGAAATTGTCAATAAATAAGCAATGGCTCTTCCATCAAATGCAATACAATATTGGCAGTGACCCTTGCACCCAAAATGGTCTAGCTGTCCGGTAAAACGGCAAATTTTAACATAGTCCCGTCAGGCTTTGTCAACAGATATAATTTTATTCTATATTTATACCGCTAATTATTTATGTGTTGTCGAAAAGACAAACGACTCGTCCAAAGAAAGATTTTTATCGGATAATAAAGCTCTGCCATGGGTCTAATTTTAAATAACCTATCACTAGGCTTCGGATCATCTTGTCTAGGATTTCGGGCAAAGTGCAGATACCTGAATGTGAACAATTTTCAACAACAATTAATCTCTGCTTATTGCACCCGTGAAAAGCAGGATATTGTTGTTGTTATTTGTATCCTATTGCACAGATTTAACACTGCGGCCTTGAGAGTTATGGTATCACTCACATTAGGTTTGTGTAAGTGTGTAGCTTAAAGAAATAGAATTTGAAGATGTCATTCGTGATTTTATCACTCAAAAGTCTTGGAAAGTATCTCTTGTATCGATATAGATTTTTTAAGTATGTTTGTAGTTGTTTGTAAATTTTCAAAAATTAATTATACCGGGTCTAATGTTGTTCGTTCTTGTTATATATAATATCGATTCTTAATTTCTCTCGAAAGGGCCCCATGCATTACAGTGCCCAGGGTCCCCACTTGACTTAAGACGGCCTTGTGTGTTAAGTGTATGGCTTGTTACTGCCTCTCCTTGCCGTACGAGGGCAGCAGTGTTGATTTATCCTCAACACTGAAAGTTACCGACTATCCTTGTTGCAACCGATTTTTACAAAAATCGATTGCCGCAACGCAGATCCAATTTATAATTTTTTTTTCACTTGAATCAGTTAACGAAATAGTATTTCAAATTTCAGTTAACAACCATAATATTACAAATAACATCAACATTCTACATAGCATATGAGCAATGCCATTTAATTAATTTGAAGAAGTATGCCATGTTGTATAGACTAACTTCTCGCTTGAATAAATAACTATATTTATTTAAGCGAGAAGTCAGTTAAAATACTAATTTTAACTGAGCAATAGCATGGATATAGAAATAATCACTCTACAATGACTGATATTCGTGCTCTTATAGGATATTGTTGTATCAGGTCTGGAGAATGGTCAGTTTCCTATAGGCGTTGTTTGCTATCTGAATCGTGCGTTCGATTGTGTCGACCATGATATTTTGAATACAAAGTTAAATATAAAGACTTGTGAATACTAAAAATCAGTCAGCGGGCAAAAAAAAGTTTATTAAATCCTCTAGCTTACCCGTTAGTAGACGAGTTCCACAAGGGAGCATTTGGGGTCCAATTTAATTGTTGGTTTTTGTTAATGATATTACTAACTTTTTATCAGAGTATGACTTGACTATGTATGCGGACGGTACGGGTCTTGTAACAACATATTAGACAGCCAAAATAGTGCTAATTCTTTTTTTGACAATGTGTATGTTGTTATTACAACCCATGACAATAAATAAATAAATAAACCATCGACATCCCCAACAACTGATCGAGTAATACCCAATACTCCTTCATATGGAAAATAAAGGTTTATAAATATCCAGTTTTAAATTGTTCTTAGGGTGCTGTGGAAAGAGTCAAGGATTAAGGATCTTCTTAAATCTGGCATCAGTCGTACAGGATTCCTTTTTTAATACTCCACAATTGGATTACAGGTCTAGCACACATTTATGTCTGCAAGAATCCTTTAATCTCATATCGCCTAACGTTTAATTCCATTAAAATCAATTACATACAACTACATACTTTCTTGAGGTGGTAGGTTTTCTCTTACAAACTGTCAACTAATTATTATTCTACTAATAATATATTTTCAATACATGATGATATTAGCTTCAAGATGATAGATATTAAAGCTTTAATATTAGGAATTAAATTATGCATACATGTACAGGTTGCTTCATAAGAAAGATATCATACTCAATTCTTTCAATTTACTCGTTTTATTAATTTGGTCATCCTTGTACACTTACAATCCCTATTGCTACTGCGTATATTTATGCTACTACTCAGTACTCACTCACTGCAGGTCATACCTTCATTCATATGGATATTTTGTGCACACATGCAACAGACTAGGATAGGAACGTATTTGAAAGGATTATCAATTTTAAGTGGGAACTGTCAATCAGCTAGACGCGGCAGATGACGTTGAATCACTGATGATGATTGACGAGCCCCACATTAATTCCGTGTCGTTTTTATTAATATCACATCGTTCGTATTTACATAACAATCCGAATCACCGATGCGTCTGACGATAATGCGGTTTATTGTTTAGATTATGCTGAATATTTAACCATCTTGTTCGTAGGAAGAATCGATGACGAGATACGAGCTTTGGAAGCGATTGACGTGCATTATGCATGTTATTCCCGTCGTTACGAGGATGGTAGACGTGCCTTTGTCTTGATAGGGGATAAATTTGATAACGGATAAAAAATGATTGACTCCATTACGGGTATTAGAAAAAAAAATTAAATTGAATTAATTCTTTGAATGTAATTATTTTTCATCACACATCGAAAGGCGATACAGAAATAATCTTGCGATTACGAAAAATAAATTAACTCATGTCTTCAACTGTTCGTATTATCATTTTATTTACTAGTATTACCTTTTGTGAACTTCTTTCCACTCCGAGATCGACACGAGAAAAGCTGTGCTATACATATTTTTTACAGTCTTTAAGAAATCTCTAACGTACTATCTAGTGTTTCAATCTATAATTAATTCTAATAGCCGTCGTAACACGCACTGCAGCTTATATTTGGTCTTAGCACATGCTTACATTAATACAGTAAACATTGCGAGAAGGAATTGGAGCAGAATTTGAATCGCAGATTGATGTCTGAATAAGGTTTTGCGATAACTGTCGTGGCATGTCTGGCTGTGATGGGATTGTAATAGAAGTTCCGAGAGTTGTGAATGGGAATTTACAGTAACCAAAGAAAACCGCTACCTCGAAAGGCTTGATTTTTTTTCGTTAGTCACTTCCTTTTCATTTCCTTGCTGCACAAAATTTCACTCAGTTAATCTTATAGAAATGGTATATAATGTTCGTATTAGGAGTTGATTAAATCCATAATAAAAGGTCTCTTTTTCATAATTTATGATTTATTTTGTTATTTTTACATATACATATTTGGTTTCCATGGCAGCTATATTATTCTGCAAAACATATCAACTTACGACAAAATAGTTTTTCTTGATGTATAGTTGTATATCTTCAAAGAACTTAAATAATAAAATGTATTGCATGTATTCTAATAACTGTACGTAGCGTCACACCTCCTATATCCGTACGGTTGGCAGTACACAGTAGAGTGCCTAATAAAATTTAATAATGTAAACTAACCATATTTTGTACAATTTATTATATTCGACGTATACCATGCTAAAGTCCATTCCATTAATAATATAGTAGATAGCCCTGCAATCGGCGTCCGTATAACTATCAAACTTTAACTCGATTAAATAATGGCGGATAATTTTAAGGTTCAATGTCAGGTCTATTATAACCTTTAATAGTTTTTTTTTTATAGTTACAATTATCACAATTGTAGAACGATCTACAAATTGCTACAAATATAATTTTTATGTTGATAATTGGAAGAAATTTGACAACTGACTTTACAAAAACCTAGCGATCAGTAATATTTTATTTCATCCAACATAAATTTCGTATGCATGGACAGCTTTTTTCGTCGTGTGTAATTTTGCCATAAGCTGCCATAGCAAACGTCCAAAAAGTGAATATATTGCGGTTGAAGAGTACTTTTCAATTAACTCAGAAAATAACTCTTCAAAACTCTATAATGAAACGAACATCTTTTTTTTGATAACCAAAATTATATAAAAACAAATCAATGCCCGGCATCTACGTCAATGACTCATTTCTGTTGGACTTAGCAATTTTAATCACGATGACAAACGGCACAGGGCTAAATTTCCTAAAACACGGTATGGTTATTAAAATACACCAGACACTTGGAATCGTTTAAAGGAATTCAGTTTTAAGAAGACACGTTGTATATAATAGAAGTAGGTGGCTAATAAAAATAAATACGAATATTGCCTAATTATAAAACTATGAACGCTACCGAAACATTTCTCACAATTTAGTTTTGTAACTATTTTAAACCATCGTCAACATCTACGCAGTTAAAACCCTTTGACATATTTTTAACTAGCCTTGAGCATTTTTCCAGTATGCGTCGGTGAAAATTAATTGCAGGTTGGTTGGTCATCAAAAAAGTCACAATCTATTTTTGCATTGAGGAGAAATATGGAATTTTGAACCTTCCCAATATAAAATTAAACATTTAATATAATAATTCTCAGAGGAATAGTTTTTTGTTCGCACTATTGTATTAATGTAAAGAATCTTGTTACGTATAGCTTACCACATGCTGGCTATTAAATTAATTAGGCCAAAATGTGGTTTTCGGCCTTAGCCTAGATAGTTTTCAGTTAATATTTGCGGAACGCAGAAATTTGCTTACTTAATGAGCCAGAACTAGCCATCCGGGTTCTACTAATCAATTTTTGTTGTTTAGTTTTAATATCTCGTTGTTTACATAATAAGTTAATTAATGAACGTGAAAAATTTAGGTTTTAAACTGTAGTTAAGTGAATTGCGTATTAGACACAAAAATTAAATAATCTTATTCTGCAACTTTGACGAAATATCGAAAGAACAAAATTATTATTATTAAAGCAGAAGTCAGAAGGAGAAGTTGAGAAATTTCTGGATAAGTAAAACTTTTTGGTTATAAATAGGTTTACATTAACAAATGTTTAGTAGTGGAAACGTTTTAGAATGCATGAAGAATATTTGATGACATAACCACGAAAAAGACGCAGAGCCAAAACGTTTTTGAATCAAACAAATATGCATTCAGGCAAACAAATTATATTTTTAAATGGCGGCAAAGATACGTACATATATTTGGTTCATCTGAAGATATAATTGTTTTATTAGGGTTCTTTAATAATAATTCAACGAGCCGACATCCATTTTAACTCGTTTATTCTACTCCGGTACCAACCTCCCTTCTCGGTCTATACCAACACAACATAATACAACATCCCTCTGTCTTTACAATAAAAGAAAGTGAATGAAAGAAAATTTTAGTAGATATGGGATACCGGAAATTGTATGTTCAGATAATGGAACGCATTTTGTCAACAAGT
>JARFOC010022287.1:0-10055 GCA_031763485.1 Osmoderma eremita
CATGCACCATACACCATACACGGTACACCATACATCATACATCATGCATCATACATTATACATCAATAATAATAATAATAATATGGACAAAAATACAAATATATTGTGCAACAAAAGGAAAAGAGAAACAGTAAGATGCAAAAAAGAAAAAGTGTATCCTAACATACGTCCATAATTAAAAAAACAACAAACCAAACGTAATCTAAGTCTATTCTACATGCATGCACTGTTTCAGTTTACATCACAGTGGAGTGAAATCATATTAAAGTTACGCATCATAACTAATAGCGGAGAATGATATGCAGAGTTGATTGTTACCGTTGGTATGTAAAATGTGGAACCTAGTCGAGGATCTTGGTACAAGGCACTTTAGCTGTGATAACAAGTAAGCACAGTCGATGTTGTTGTGCACAAGATTGTACACAATTTTTATGCTAATAATTTTTCGTCGCATTTCCAAGGATTCAAAGTTGAATATTTGAAGCAGCACATCATAATCAATTCCCCTACGGGGGTAAGTGCCCTCACACCGATAAAATAAATATTTGAGGAATTTCCGCTGAATATTTTCAATGGATATGGTATGTGTCCTATGAAATGGATTCCAAACTAAGATCGCATATTCTAGCTTACTTCTCACGTAAGTATAAAACAGAACTATGGCAGTATCAATTCCAAACATTCGGGAATTACGTATTACAAAGCCTATAGTTTTCAAGGCTGACGATACTACGACATAAGAGTTCACTTCGAGATATTCAACTGAAATTTGTTGTGGTTACACCATTGGGCAATTGTGTTAATCTGTTCTTGCAGATGTTGATAGTCGTCCATGGTAACAATTTCTTGAAATATTTTAAGGTCATCAGCGAAAATACATCTACCACCATCAATCCGTTCAAGTAGATCGTCAATAAAGAGAATAAATAGCAGGGGCCCCAGGTTTGATCTCTAGTACACTCCAGATGTTGCTCCATATCGTTTCGACGAAAATCCTTTGTAAGAAACGTACTGCGCTCGATCATTGAGATAACTAGCAAAAAACTGTCTTAGGTTGTCACCAAAGCCAAATCCCCCCAATGTTTGTATTAAGATATCGTGACTAATCCTGTCGAATGTCTTTGCGATGTCTGTGTACACAGTATCAACTTGGCTAAGAGCATTTAAAACATCGAAAATGAATTGTGTGAAGTATGCTAAGTTCGTAACGGTGGATCTTCTTTCCATGAAGCCATGTTGATGTGGTGAAATTTAATTTTTAACACGAGAGTAGATACACGAATACAATACCATCTCAAAAGCCTTCGCAAAGTTACTCACGAGCGATACAGGTCGGTAGTTAGTGATATCCGCCGATGAACCTGACTTTAGAATCGGGCATACCTTGGCAATATTCCAGAAACTTGGAAAAGTAGCAGTACTTAGTGCAATATTAAATATCGTTGACAAAGGTTGCGCCAGGACAACATGACAATCTCGCATTAGGAAACTTGGAATCCCGTCAGGTCCAGCTGTCATCTTATTTTTTAATTTCCTCATTGCAGTACATACATACATCAAATTCCGTTATATGGCCCAAGCTAATTAATGATGCGTTCGATGTAAAGCTATTATTGTATGCATCCACTTCACCAGACACATATACACTGCTAAAATAGCTTGCAAAACCATTAACTATACTTTGTGGACTCTCAAATTTTACGTCTTCATAGCTCATCGATCTAGGTATGCGAGAACTACCGCGCCTGTCTCGTACGAACGACCAAAACTTGTGAGGACCATTAACGATGGATGCTTCAACTCTAGTAATATAAACTCTATAGGCTGCTTGAATTTGTTTCTTTACTAACGATCTCATATGCTTAAATTGTTTCAAGTATCTTATATTGTTTGTTTTTTTTTGTAACGATTGAAGTAATAAACTTTCAATTTTATGTTGTTAATTAGTTCGTTATTAAACCATGGAGGGTACTCATTTGGTATGTTTTTCTGTAAGGGTACATAAAGATCAAACAATGCGTAGAGTCTATCATAGAACAACTCACACGCAATGTTCACATCCCTCAAGTTCGACAAAAATTAACAATCCGTCTCGGCAATGGCATTATAATACAGACTACTCAAATTTGCCCTCTTAAAGTTAGATATTTTTGCTTGAGGATTGGTTGCAAAGCTATTTTTATTTTTCGAGAGTGTTAAGTTCATTAAAAGTGCAGGATGGTGAACATCCTCAGGTAGTAATGATATATCATCCTTAACTACCTCAGGTATTACACCGCTTAAAACTAAATCTAAGAGACGATTGTTTACATTAATTACACCATTACATTGACGCGCATTGCAAAATAAAATTACACAGTATGCTTCTGCGGATATCTTTTGAATCAGCATTATTAAAATTTGGAACATTGAAGTCGCCCATGACAAGAGTATGAGAATTATTCATAATAAAATTCCTCTAAGAAACATTCGAGGTTTTCGGCTGTAACATCCAGTGGTATATAAATTACATAGACATGAATACCAGTAGCATTCATCAAGTACAAAGTGTAAACATTGATTTTACGGAAGACACTAACAAAACTAGTTTAGTAAAGCATCGATAAGAAAACGAAGTAACTGCAATACATACTCTAACACAAATCATAGAAACATGTTTGGAGCATAATATAGGAATCCATGTCCATCCTGTTCCTAGACTTTAAGCAAGCAAACATTTTGTAAAATATTACAAATCAAAAATTAATAGAAGCAAGTGCAAGCAAGTGTCAGCAAAATTTGTAAGTTATTGGGAAATGATACGAACTGATCCAAGCAAAGGTATTAACCAACGAAGAGATGAGAGGCTTGATAATACAATATAGAGTGAGTGGTACTATCGGAGCATTCGGAATTAACTGAGCTATAATTCAGGGCAGCAAACAAATCACAGCATACGCAAATGCTATAATGCTGTAAGAAAATTTATCAATATAGAAGCAAATTTTGCGCTGCCCGCCAGGAGCGTAGTTATGGCGCGTGCTCAGCAATGAGTTCGTCTCCGGCAGGGGTATCGTATGTCGGGCGGGGTACGTATTCGTTCTAATGTCTAGACATTTATTACGGACTTTTGTATATATCAATAATAATGTCACAGTGAGGTAGTTCTAGATAACGATCATTGTCAGACTAAGCAAATAAGTTAATGAGTAAATATCCGGATTTAAGTTACGATGGCGCGAAAATTAAATGTTTAGTTTGCCATAGTTTCCAATGTGCTGGTCGAAAATCGACTGTAACGGACATGACGCCACGTGCACAATGCGCAGCACTTATAACAACACTATTCTTATTTGATTTATATGCAGTTAAGTAGTTTCTAAGATTCTTTTAATCATGCAAATATAACATCACTAGATGTAAAACGGTTTACTAAAACAACTGTAGAAGCACACCTGATATTGTAAATGTTGTTTAATCGATCTTATCCAGTTTGTGACATCACAGACGCCGCTTAAATAAATTACAACTTACTTTTTATTTTATTTTACGTAGCTACTATCAAGAGCACGTCTGTGGCGCGCAGCTCTTTAGTTTAGTCTTTAGTTATCAATAACAAAGGAACTGGAGCTTAGGAGACTAGAAATAAACCAAGAGGGAAAAAGTAGTACGTCATAACCCCTAAGAGACAAGTTATCATAGAAAATTTACCACAGGCAAATATACCACCGAAACGGTTGATAGTATATCTTTAAGGGTAACAATGTAATAATTATCAAAGACCCGAGACTTTTTGAGAGTAAGATATAAAGCTCTTGCTTTAAAGATAAATCAATTGAGGCAAAGAACCATACAGAATATTATGAAACAATGATACAAAAGAGGTAATGGGTCACTAATGATGAATAAAGAGTAAGTTGTAAGATGGTTTGGATGCACGGAGGGAAGAATGCACTAGCTATTAATCGTCTAGGAACCACCAAGTGTATAAATATATCAAGAGCAGCTGTTTTGGACTACTAGTTCCTCATCAGTGTGCGACAGAATGTTGTCTGCCACTCGTTCAGCATGCTGTATTATCAACTTCACCCTAGATTGTGACAATTGGAAATAATTGGATGACTGGAACAAGCAAAGTGACATCTAGCGCTCAGCATAGCATGATCTGGCAGTGGTAGCAAATCTCAACTGTAGAAGTCTGTGTTAGAGTGTGATCCTTATCGCTAGCCGGCGCCCTACTCCAACGTCAACGATCCCTCCAGGAATAGAAGGAACACATGTAGTACACTACTAAGAAAAGAACAATGTGCAGGCTTGTCATCATTCACCCTAGTCATATCGAACAATAGTATGGGTACCATACATTAAATCAACAATAGCGATCCACTATTTTTCTAGCTTCCAATGTACAGTAATCCATCGAAAAAATTGCGTGCAAACACCTGCTGATTTTCGTTACCCACACAAATGAAATGCATTATCTGCATAACCCAGCGCTATTATTTGCTTCTCAATGTGCGCATACATATTACGCATATGTGAATTAATTTTCTCTCTATCCATCACTTTAATAGCCACACCAATACACAAATATGTTAAGCTACGTATATAAAGTATGCGGACATATCTAGTTCCAGTTGGCGTTGTTAAAGCTTCAGAATAGCGTCCGCTTTCGTTCGAATAATTGTAATAGTGACCCATTAAAATGTAATAAATTTTTACCGTAGCCTATAATTTAATATTTTTTACCAAACCTTCTGGACTATTTAATGGTAATAAACATGCCAAGCTCATTAAAAGCAGTTTGGTGAGAAAATTCAGTTAAGTATTGGTCCTACTGCATGAAAGAGATTTAAATTTCATTAGGAAGAAATTATGCGCCCTAAGTATACTTAATTGTTTTTGTATGTACATATAAGAAATTTCATTCCTTATTTACTGTACTATGTACATAAGATATCTGACAATATATCTGTCTATAATCTTGGCATATACACATATACATACGTGCACTTACAGGTTACCTTAACGGCTAAGATCCGTTGCTACAGTGCTGTCCAAGTTTTGAAGGAAGTATTGCTCTTATGGAGATCGTATCTCACGTTGCCAAATCTATTTAGGTAATTAATTTTCCATATGTTATCGCTCTGAACTATAGTAAATTTTATGTTGCCAACTCATAAACATCAATCTGCGAATTTATCGTGGAAAGATTTGTATTTATGGGTTATCTTCAGTTATACGAATGTTGATGGAATACTGTTGATTATTATACCACAGGCATATCCAACCTTAGAGAAAACACAAGGAAACATCAAAATACAGATATAATCCATATTATTGCTGGTAATTACGTGTAATATTGTATTTAATTACAGAGAAACATATATGGATTTACACAATATAAATATACAAATATTTACACGAACATGATTACAACAAACTAAAAATCATTTCTATAATAAATTTGTTAATTTAAGTAGTATCGGAAGTCCATGAATACGATGATGATGATGGAGCCGATGTTAACTTAATAATAAATTATTTGGGTTCATCTTGCACTCGTCCAATTTCCACATTTCTTCTTCAATTAAAATTGATAAAATATAAGTAAAATAAAACCACTATGATAAATATTAATTATCTTACTTTACATCTTTAATGTCATTTTGCCAATTCTGTACTGACACATTGTCGTATCCTTGCTGAATAAGCACGCGGCATATCCTTAACTTGAAATCTTGTATTATTGTGCCTCATATAATCCTTGACATGTGCCCATACCAGTTCAATGAGATTTAAGGTGTCGTGATACGGTGGTAATCTCAGAATGGTGTGTCCCTGTTGAGCGGTTCCTTCATCGAATACATATTTATTGTACTTGTTCTTTTTTGTGAAACTATTTCCAGCAAATCACGCTCTAATAATCCTTCCACAACGAAAACTGATTTGTTCGAAGATAAATACGTAATAGAAGACAAGAAAAACTGGGAGAATACAAGTGACACAGAAAGATTAACCGAAATTGACAAATGACAGAAACTGATTAATACCAACAGCCACCAAATAATATATGACAACAATCACAGTTATAGAAAAGGATAGCCTTATACAAATACTTATAAAATAAAAAAGCATGGACATGGTCCATAAGAGCCATCCTTTAAAACGTGAGCTGCGCTATACCACAGACAAAATAACTATACACACTATCCAATAGATAGGGCCACTAGAATGATTTATAAAAATTCCACTGGATGTCGCCACTATTCGCTCTAACACGTAATTGCCTCCTTTTCGGACTTCCAATAAATTGCATTTAGTGGGCTGTCTGTTTACCTTGTCTATGACTATACCACCAAATTCCATACGTCACATTAACATCCCATTTTGTTATTCACGTAACCTAGTGTCAACTATCAACATATGTGGTATGATTGATATATGATAGTATTATCTTATGAATGAATAAAGTATTATTAAATATTAAACCATTGCATCATAAGAAATAGAATAATTACCGAAGAATAGAACATAATACGATAAAAGTAAACAGATAAACACAAGGGATAATGACTTGAGAAAGAAGCTTAGTTCACTAATATTCACATTGTTTGAAACATTGTTCAGTAGTAAGTCAGATAGTTCTATACGTTAGTTAGCAACTAATACATTTTATTTACTAAGAATTTATAAAAATCTACATCAGCAACCGCTTAAAAAATTAAGTTACGTTTTGTTAAAGTTGAGTAGATGTTTGTCAGTACAGTGAAGAACCTGCTCTCATAACAATAAAAATTTCACTGTTGGATAAAAACTAGCAAAAAGTGCACATTTATAGTATTTAAAATTTTCACACTCTTTTATGATTGTACCCAAGTAGTTGACGTTTTTGATCTGTTCCAATACTTGTCCTACTATGTTTCCTCTTTTTCGTACATAACATCATAGTTTCACTTTTTCAGATGTGTTCTTTTAAATATATTTCTAGGTTTTGTTGAAGCTTCCCTTCTTCTTCAGCTGCTAAAATCAAACCGTCGACATATAATGGTAACCCAGTTTTATTTTTCCAATAGTAGAGGGCTTAGTATCCATCCTTGTTTCAATTCGACCCTTGTCTTGCGTCCTCTTAGTTTTAAGCAAATATTTGCGTCTCCTTTCTTCCACATTACATTGGCATAATTTTATCTGTATACCATCTTTACGTGTTTATTTTCTTTTTAATATGTCGTTTAATAATTCTCAGAATTCTTTTCGGTCATTTTACCCATATATTTTATCAATTCTGATGTGATTTCATCTTGGTCGGGAGTTTTAATTTATCTATGACCTGCGACATGTGTTTTATTGTTATTGGGTTCAGATCATTTCCGTGTTCCTTCTCTTCTTCATATAGTAATTGCTCCTGCTTTTGGTTTCATTATATTTGTTGTTCGAAATACTGCTTCCTTCTGTCCAATATTTCCTTTTCTGAGATCTTTCTCTATCTTTTATATTTCGTAGTGTAGGTGGTTCCTTTTTCACTTCTGGTGATTTTATGTTTTCTGTAGTTTTCTTCCATTTTTGTCTGCAGCATTTTTTTCCAGTTTATGTCTTTTTATTCGTATACTCCTTCAATTTGTAACCTTTTATTTTTTGAAATTTTCTTTGATTGCTATGAAGCAGTTTATGATGCATTTTTCGTTTCTCGAGATCACTACTGATGATCTTGTGAATGCCTTTGTGCTTACACAAAGTTTAAATATTTGAGATAACGAAGTATGCGTCCTAGCTACATTCAGAACACGCTGGATAGCCAAAAAATATTTTTAAGTCGTACAACAATAAATTATCTAAAACATTTGCAGGAAATATATTTTACTAAATTGAGAAATAGGGATGTAATCAAAGATTCGTTTTACGGGGAAATACCTCAAACAACAAACTTGCATTATTTACTTTAATCTCACACTTTCATAAAGATATTTACATTGTATATTTTTAAATTAAAAATCGGTAATATATTGAAATATTGAACAAGGTATGCTTGAGTGACGGATTTAATTATTATATATTTTTGCGCAAAGAAGTAATTAACATAAGCAAGATAAAAGACTGCAGGCTACAACGATAGAGCTTTCGAAGTGGCTCATCGTCTGTAGGTACTTCATACTTTATTCACCACAGAATTCAAGTAAATATGCTTACGTTATCATACCGTATATCTACATTGTATATCAAAAATTGTTTATCAACATTACTGAAAAATTCAGTATTTATAGAGAAAGCTCGGATGGATTATATACTTTTCTGCAGCATAACAAATGTTTCTAAATTTACTAGTAACACAGTTTTTAAGTCAATTAATTTGAAAATAAGGGAAACACATGGTTGTAGAATAAGCGTTGATACCAATTTTAGGAACTTTGGGAACATGCAGATCATATAGGTATGTACTACGTATTTTTTTCTGCGGAAAAGCACTGTGAGTGGGTGAAATGAATTTTTGAAAATAGAACAATTTCCATTCTGTCTATGCGCATAACTCGCTTACGATAAGAGGTATAGAAAAGGTTTTAAGACAAAAATTGTTTGTTCGTATGAGCTAAGTAGACAAGAAAAATATTCAGTATATCAACATTTTTACATATATTTTTTTTTCGACGGGTACCTAAACATGTTTGAGATTAATAACAGGTAATAGGAATTAGTTGATTGTGTAAGAGACCTATAGTTACAGTGCTGAAATTGATGTTAAAAACTAACAAAAATGTTGATAACTACATCAAGAATCATTACTATATTGATTTTATTAAGTCAGATTGTTTGTTACGAAAAAAATATAGGTTATCGAAGGAAGCAACAATGGACAGGTAAACAGAAAACATGTTTTTGTAAAAAAAGGTAAAGCGAATGCAATAAGGAAGTAGTATATATACATGGTTGATTGTGTAGCGGTCCTGTAGTGTTGAAAATGGTCACAATAAATCATTTATAATATTTATTGTTTAATTCGTTTGCTAATGGTAACATTCGAAATTGCGAATACGAATACCAAAGAAATCGTATTGCACGACATGTAAAAGATACCCTGCTTGATTCTCAAAGAAAAAAATCGTTTTCACCGAAACTGATACAACCTTAGAATTTTTGCGACCGAACAGACAACATTCCGTAAATTTGAGGTATATAGATCCACACGGGAAGAAGCATTAGAAGCAAAAGTAGCTGAAGAAGAAGAGTGTATACCAGAAGAAGGTGGCATTGTAACTTCAGAATACACAACTAACGCTGTTACGTACTGGAAAAGTGGAAAAAAGGCGACTTACGTTGAATACCGTTCAGCAAAACTTTCGTAAAGCACATGTAAATGGTGAAGTAATATTGTGACATAGCAAGTAATTGTTCCTAGTTATTATTCTATAGTATTAGAACATTTGTTATTTTTTCTAGGTGGGAAGAAGCTATAACCGGAGGTGGTACGCGGCAAGAAAAGTTGTAAAGGTATTTAATGAATTTGTAAATAGTATTGATTCAGATGCCATTATTCATGATTTGGACGTCCAGCGGTGAGTATTACAAGCTAACACAGACATTGGTTTAGGGAATTTTAAACCTTCACGACACTGGGCTTGGAATGTTAAGAAAGCTTACAAAATAGTTTCAAGAAAATAAATAAATTTATTACGCGATCATATGGACTCCGAGTATTTGAAGGAAATTGCTACAACTTTCATTAATAGTGCACGAGATCATATAGGGAAGGTCCGGATAGATAATACATTCAATGCCGATGAGAACGGTTTTAATCTAGAGGGGTGTCCAACTGCAATACGGTTTGGAGGGCCGCATTATAAAATACTTCGTATGCAACTTTATCAGTGGGTTTTAATAGGTATGGTATACAATGGAAAACGCCTTTGTATTATTATTTTAATTATTTAATTGTTAATTTATTGATTTATTCAAAAAACATCAAATTACAAAAAAATCAGTGGGAAATTTGAGGATGTTGGTTTGCACTAACTAATGCATCAATATTAACTTTAATATTTGTTGTTGATAAACGAAGCAACTGAGTAAGTGACTTATCAGAG
>JARFOC010022298.1:0-10054 GCA_031763485.1 Osmoderma eremita
GGAATTTTTCGATAATAAATGTAAATCGGTTTATTACTTAGTTCAGGGAAAAATTTTAAGATGCACCGGCAGATGTTAGCCTAAAATGTACAGGTAAACAATTCTGAAACTTAAACCTATAAAATAATATTTTAGAGAGAGTGAATTGTTTTTCGGTTACACGGTGAGTGTAACACAATGATTCGGATTATTATACATAAATTAAACAAAAACCTAAACTCTAACAAAGAAATCCATCTCCTATTCATACACCTTACAAAATCGTGTGACAAATTTCCAATAACTAAGTTAAGGCGGATTTTCGAGAGACCAATACCATTGTCCATTCCATCAAACAGCTGTATGAAAACTCTTCCTCAAGTGTAGAAATCGGTAGTATCATATCTTCAGGGTTTCCCGTTACAAAAGGGGTAAGATAGAGATGTTGCCTGTCAGTCAAACTATTTGAGATATACTTGGATGAGGAATTAACAAAATGGAGAAGATACTGTGAAGGCATTGGAATACAACTAGATGAGGAAACAACTCCATATTACACATGATCAAATAGTGGTAGCACAAGACAGGGAAGATCTAGAACTTATGGGCACACGACTTTTCAAAGAATATGAAGTTTGGAGCCTCCTGTAAATATAGAAAAAAAAACCAAATCCTTATGTGTAGGAGGACTGGATTCGATTTGGA
This sequence comes from Osmoderma eremita, assembly GCA_031763485.1. Taxonomy (NCBI): domain Eukaryota; kingdom Metazoa; phylum Arthropoda; class Insecta; order Coleoptera; family Scarabaeidae; genus Osmoderma; species Osmoderma eremita. The sequence goes on from JARFOC010022298.1 coordinate 685, forward strand.
TCTGGGGTGGGCAGGTTGGCAAAGGGCACACGTACTTGGGCCACCCATATTGCTGTGTACGACTCGTTACTGCCTCTCCTCGCCGTAAAGGGGAGCAGTGTTAATTTTTTCACCCAATACTGAAGGATATTGGGAGGGATATCCATTACCGTCTGCAACCGACTTAAAAATCCATCGCCGCAATATAAACTCACCTTTCTCTTCTTTCGAATATAAACTCAACGTCATTTACTTTAAAAAAAGAAAGAAAATAAAAACAATGATGATATTGAAGAGAGAAGCATTATAATTACAACAGGTCAATCGGCAACCTCAATAAGAAAATAATAACAAAAGTCGTCCGAGACCCACCATGTGGTTGCGAATGCTGATAAATGCCAAAACGAATGGAACAGAAGCTTCGGTAGTGAAGGTGGATTACTGTAGATGATTAGCTGGAATCTCTAGATTTCAAAGAATAACAAATAACAGAATAAGATGGGTGATGAAAGTAGAAGAATTAAAACAGTTGGGTTTTACTATTTCAAACCTCCACATCCTATTATTTTGTGAAAGTAAAAAGGAATATAGTAGAGGAGATCCAAGAGAGGCAACTATGTTGATAGGACCATGTAGAACGGATGGCATATGAACGATTACCAAAACAAATTGAATTGGATACATCCTACGCGAATGAAACGAGAACGGCCCAAAGTAACATAGATGGTAAGTGTAGAAAAAGCTACGTCAGAAGAAGATCTGAAAGAAGGAGGCTGGAATGGCTGAAGAGGTTGGAGATAGAGAACAGAATGATGACAGGAGCTATAAAGCTAGAATATATATAAGTGCTTGTTCAGACCAAACTTAAAATCGCAAAAATCTCAATGTTGTGATTGACGATATATCAAAATTACAAGGTACGGAGGATAACATGTATAAAGAAATAACACTGGAAGAATTACTGGAGGCAAGAATGGTTGAAAAACGCTAGCATCCCTTCAGAAATGTTTAAAAAATCTGGGGAAGTAAGAAAAATTGTTTCTAGATATGTGTAACAAATCCTGGAGAGAAAAAAGCGGTACCATTCGAACTACCGGTCTAGAACCCTCTGGTGCTGCACACAAAAGGGAAAGAAATGGCTATAGTCTGCAGAAGGTGGTTTTCGTAAAGGGAAAAGTATCCAAGATCTTTTATTTATCCAGCAGATAACAGAAAGAACTTTGATACAAGAAAATACGCATTTTTTGCGTTTACCGATCTATAAAAGATCTTCGGCGAAATAACATGGACAAAGTTTTCGGATAATAGTTAAGGAACCGACCGCAACAAGTTAAACGTCGCTGTTTTCTCGGATAGTCGAGCAACAGTTAAAGAGATAGATTCTGCAGGTATTGACTGAAAAATGATTAGGGATTGCAAAATCACCCTGCACCCAAAGGACTATAACTTTAGTCTGGATGCGGAGCCACACAGCGAGAAGGGAAACGGGCGAGCTGATGAATTGCCTAGACGGGGATCGTCAGGGCCCTTCATCAGAGCCAGTCCGTGCTGCGGTATACCCAAATAATAAGTAACAACGTCCATCAAGGAGTGGATATACAGCAAGTCCAAAAAATGGTGGGAAGGTACACCAGGGCAAAAACTAGCGAAACACTTCGAAATGGAACAAAGACTTCAATTCATATAAGACCTACTCAACAAAGACAGGAAGCCTAAATAAACATGTGTACACTGCCGGCTTGGCGGACTACTCCAGATGCAGATTGTGTCAAAAAGAAAGGAAACGCCAATCCATGTTCTTGGCCACTGTGATAGCTTGACAAGGACAAGGTTTCTAATATTCATGCCGGAAAACCTAAGAACCGGAAGCTACATGAAGGAGCCGCTCTCACAGATTATTAATTAAGAAGACAAATTTAGAAAACGTTTTCTGTGATAAAAGGGAATCACAATAAGCCTGAGAAGGTCGCTATGAGAATAGGCGCATATGGTCATCCCAATTCTAATCTAATCTAATATTTAAGAATGTGGAAGTGAAGGTAAAAAGGAATGAAAGGTATAATAGAGGCATAGTAGAAAATGCAACAAAGCTATATCACCTTACTTAAATTTATCTTAGAAAAAAGAAAATCTCAAAAAAATAGCTGTGCACCACAACATCTTCAAAACAATCTAACGTATGGAACTGAGCTAGAGCCACGGAAAGAAGGTAGAGGCAAGACGAATGAAAAGGATATGACAAGTCAGAACATCGCAAAGGAAACAATAGAAGCAGACCTAGAGTAACTAGCAGCAGTGTAGTACAAAATCTTTTAAAAAGTTGTGCACAAACTTGCGCTCAAGGAGAGAAGACAACAAAAAAAAATGGAAAAACGTTGTGTATAATCAGTGTTGTGAACAATCTACACTTTAACACCCTTATGGTAAAACAATTATACGGATTGTGTATATGAATTTCAATATGTAGGGATTTATCGACGAAACTGTAATCCTTCAATATGTAAGGATTCCTGGTGGAAATTTGGTGATTTTATCACCTTATCTTTCATCTCTCATCTAGTATGCGACGGAATTACAAGCAGGACAGACTTTGTTATCCGCGATGCGTTCACTCTCGGCTCTCTAAAATTTACGCAAACTCTGACATTTGTATAAAATACCGCCGCAGTTGTAAATGTAGCTGCAGGCGCGAAACCACAAAATGTAGGATCGGTACGATTTGGCAACGTTCTAGCTGCAATACAGTGAAACTAAAAAATATAAAAAAATTCTATATCTGTATGTCTACAGTACACGAAGAAGTCTATAAAACAACGAATTAGCATCACGAAACTTGTGAAACTTGGCGATTAATTGTACATTGACCAGGCGATGTTTCAAAATAATGTCGGCCAACGGTGCTTAGAGGCTACGGTAGAAACCGACCCGAGTTCGTGGAACTTGGTGTCTACACAATGGTGTTTTGACGCCAAAACAAGGAAACTAATTGCTCAAAGCTGTAGATGAAACAATACACTGCATAAGGGTATGTTATTTCCATTATGTCTTGACGAATTAAATAGGATCTATTGTAGCGGAAGATCCTAATTAGCTAACCAACAACGATTTGAGTTAAAAATAGAGTATTGTTGTGTTGTTGTATTGTTTCGTTTGCTAACGATATTAAAGAGTAGAGAAATTCCTAATACATAATATGTATTTATTGGCCCAAAGTACATTTAAAAAGTTACCGAAAAGACTTGAGTCAGATTTATTAGGCGTTCTACCCTTAGCCTGTTAGAAAGAAAGAAACGAAATGAATGTGTAACTGAGTAACGTAAAAACAAGAAAAGAAGCAACAAAAACTTATATAAGTATTCGCAAGAGGTGCATTATACACTCGAAGGATCAAAGTATGACCCAATATGACATAGTCCGTAGTATGACGTAGCCAATGGTGAAACACAATAGGTATTAGGTATCATACTGTTATTTGCAATCTTAGGCATTTAAATGCGTAACATATACCATCTAATTTCTTGGCTAAGCTGTTACCCAAGTAGTCCCCTCAGGGTAAAGTTGATTCTAGAGTTACACCCAAAAGTTTGATGGAATCAGATAATACTAATTGTAGGTTGTGATAATTTACTTCCACCTGAAGTGGAGGCACATTCCTTTGACCGGTATTTAAGATCATACATTTGTCTTTTTCTAAGCTCAAAGATAGTTTATTTATAGATTCATTCGCTAGAACCTAAGTTAGTTCTCCACGTATCCAGACTCTCTTAAGATCTTAAGAACGTCTCGAAAAGACTCCATCAATGAATGAGTTTGCGTGTTAACTTGCTACAGATTTTTCCAAGATCTTACTTAAGTTGGGTGATTTGCTTATTGGAGGCAAATGATTGAAACTCTTGACATTTCTTACTTTGGAATAGGCATAAAAAATTTCCATATATCTTGTTAAACACAGTATGCGGTGTTGTTGATAATCATAATGATTTCTTGGAATGTCGCACTAAAAGTATGTTTATGTATTTGTCCATTTAAATGGAACGCAAAGCAAATTACAACTGATTGCATTACTAACTTAAAAAATACTCCATGTAAACAAGTTTCAGTTCGAAACTAACTTGGGGTTTTAACCGCAATTTTGTCTTTTCAAGCGACGAACAGATAAAAACACATATTTTAATTCTAAGCAACATTTGATTTAATTTTTTTTTATATTTCACTTTAATTTTAGCTGTCCTAATCCTAGAGAAAGACCAAAAGAACTAATTTTATTCAAAGTAATCAATATCTCATCTACCTTACGCATTTAACATATTGAAAAATAATTAAAAAGAAACCAGCTATGAAATGGAAAAATTTTCATAAGAAATTGTCTAGACCAAAATTACCCTTTACATTTATAATACATATATAATATCAAATTTAAGCTATTGATTTTGTCTATGTATCCATTATATCGAAAGTGCTGAGAAGTACTTAGGAGTGTCTTGTGGTTTAAGTGTTATTCAATAGGTAAAGTTAAGCTCAATATGTATATTATGGGCACTTTAAATAGGTACATTGATAGGTTTAGATGAAGGTTTAGGTCGCTAGCGATAAATACGTACGGGGAGGCATAGGCTGGCCCGTCTAGGTTCACTGAAGTGCGGTAAATATATCTAATTGGTACGATGTTATATAATATACATTTGTATTGCTATGGTAATTTGAAGCCTTTGCTAATATGAATGGAAATAATTTTTCAATAGCCCAACGTTGGGCGCCATTTCCTATCGTACTAGTACTTGGTGAAATGTGAAAATGAGTATTCAATGCCCCATTGCTGTGGAGCCAATTTGTAATAGTATAGCTAAATAAAAATGATTTAATACTTTATGAAATTTAATAGCTTGTCTTAGGCAACTACACTGACTCAATAAAAATTTCAATGGGATCTCTTAATAACCGTGAAATTTATGGCTGTAAGCAATACACTTATATTGTGTGAATGTCCTTTTTAATTTATTTGAGTCACCACATGACAATAAAAAAACATTTATTGTATAGGTTGTCAAACAAATAAATAAATACCGACAATAAATTCACAGATAATCAAACAAGTAAAAGTGAAAATAAGAATTCCCTTATCACCTGTATTCTGTTTCCGCCATATTTGACACAAACTCTCATAACTTGAATCAGTTCTTAAGTGACCTTAATTCAAAATTCAAAACGATAAAATTTACACCAGAAAAGGGGAATAATAATGAACTTCCATTGTTAGATACCACAGTAATTAGTAATAAGGATGGGTAAGAAATCTACGTATATCGGAAGAAAATCAATGTAAATAGATTCATAATGGCAGATTCAAATCATTGCTTTCCGTAGCTAGCTTTAATTTTCTAGTTCATCGTTTTTAAGTTTTCCACTGGTAAACGACAAATATAAAACAGAATTAAGTCATATCAAAGTAATCGCGGAATGCAATGGTTTTCAGAAAGATATGATAAACAATCTCGTGAAAAAATAACTCTGATACACAAATTGCCTGCCTTGATAACTTAGAATCAAGGCAGTCAAAGAAAGAAGTGAAAGAATCTTTTCAGAAATCGACTAAAAGACCATAGAAAAATTTCAAAAACTATAATTGACGTATCGCGTACAAAACAAATAATTCTTTAGATAACCTTTTTGGAAATCCCAAAGATAAAATTGAGGTACATCAAAAATCAGGAATTTATAAACTAGATTGTATAGAATGTAACGTAAAATATAATGGGCAAACAAGGTGACTAATTTTAATACGTTTTAAAGAGCACATTACTCATTTTGTAGGTGGTAGACCACCCACTGCCCAGCATATTACAGAAACATGTCACAGCATGTCAACGGACAATCTTCGGTTAGTGAAACAAGTTCTTAATCTTAGAGGATTGGATAGTTACGAGAGTATTTATATACATAAGATCAAGAACAAACTTATGAATTCTGACAAAGAACCCATCCGGCATTCTAGTTTATACGATCTTTTAGAATAAATTGTACGGCAAGTGTAAACAAATTCATGGCGAATGTAATATTCATAATTGTAGTATTATTGATTTAGGAATTCATGTTTACCGGTAATATGCTAATTCCATCGTTGTATTTGACTATGCTTGTTATGTTCATAATCCACAATTTGGTGCTTGTCTTCTATTGTAACAATTTTACTCCTTGTAATTAGTTTGACCTGTTCTGTTAGATAATAAAATATTATAGTGGATTGTTACGGTTCAGTGAGCGTGACAAAGTACGCTTAATGAACTCGACCAATTTGGTGGTAACGTATATACACATAGATTGTAAGCCGGAAGGTAGTGTTATTCAAGTGGTGTTCTGTGTGGTGCATATCTCCCAGAGTGCTACGTGTAACGTTATCTTCCTTGTAGATTCTGCTGAGGAGTTGCTGAAATGCGTATCCGAAGTTCTTCACCCAATAAGGTGGCAAGGGATTTATTTTTATTTTTACTAGTTAACTGCTGCGTACTATTGGTTCACTCCTAAGGCATTACTCGTCATGGGATCGGACTCAGGTGGATTCATTAAAAGGGTACGGGAACTATACTGTTTCTACTTTTTTATCTATATGTCTGGGCTTTGTTTATCTTTCGCTAATTTTGCTTTGCCAATATTTCCAACTGCCTTGTATATTGTTTTTAAATTATAACTTCCATTCATAAATATTCTTATTAGTAATCAAAAATAACAGGAGCTACAAACTTCTTGGTAATAGGTAAATGAGAATTTTTCACTAGTTCGTAAAACTAATTTATTTATGGTAGATGTATATTTCGCGTGCACTAGCTGGCTAGCCGTACTGATGATGCGTGCATGTGCACGCGAAATGTACATCTACCATAAATAAATAAGTTTTACGAACTAGTGAAAAATTCTCATTTATCTTTTTCTAATTTAGTACTGTATGGAAAGCATGCTTATAGGCGTTGCTTCTAAAATAGTCGTCTGTGGCTGATTTTGGGGCCAAGGAATACGTGCTACCCCATGCAACGATCCATTTACTTCCATTTACTTTCAAACATTTCTGGTAATCTTTTTGAAATGCCACCTCCTGATTGCCTTTTTCCCTTTTTAGTAACATACTTGCGACTAACATGACTGATTATTTTTAGTAATTTAATAAAATTACTTTCTCTAATCTTCTTTCTCTTGTTCTGCCTAATCACCACTTACAAATAAAAAAAATGCAAATTTCTTTTAACTTAATATCTCTCTTATTATGCAACTGTGTTAAGATATTTTTTACGTTAATGACCTTATTTTCAGATGTTTAATCAGCCCTTGAAAATAAAATCACAAGACGGTAAACACGCTGTATAAAATAATTGAAATAATCCCTAAAGTTTGTAACCGGAACTTTTTACGAGAATGAGGATATAATAATGGCGAGCCTTACCTTTATATTGTAGGAAAAAATTATTCCTTAAAAGTATATATTTAGATAAATAGATATTTAGTGGGATTTGTTTTTTTCTTTCGCATAAATTGAGATGATTCCCTACAATGTATACCTACGTCTATGTTTTAAAAATATACGTTGTGTTTATTATATATGTATGTATTTAGAAATTCTTTTGATAAACCAGGATTCTTGTTTAACATTATTTATTAACTAGTCACAGTGTAATCGTCGTAAGCACAAACACACTTCACGGAAAAAAACTAGAAAAACTTAAAAATACTACTACACCAATAGGCGGATGAAAGAGGCACTTAAGGCAGTCGCCCGAGGCTCTTAATATTGACGAACCCGCTTGGTTGAATAAAGGTTAAAATAAAATCTATCAGATCGTAAAATCCCAGCAGAAGAGATAATCGTGCTACAAGTTTTGACGATTCTCAGAAATGCTTTATAAGAGGGACATACAAGAGCCAGATTAAAAATCTCAATAATTTCAAAAAACACAAAACTTTTAAGGGAGCTTAGAATTATTAAATGGCTTGAATCATCCTTTATTTGCATTTATTTACAAAACAGATAAGGGCAATAGGTTAGTAGTTCTGGATAAAAAAGGTCATTAGAGTGGAGTTAGTAAAATGATTGCATATGGTAATTATGTACAATATAACGAAAAACGTCTTCCAAAAATAATTCTTCAAACAAAAGAAGTTCTTAAAAATTGTAAATTTCAGCAAACTTCAGCCCTTGGATTCCCTTCAAACTTGGATTAAGAGTTTCTAACCCAGTAATACCTAGAGTGTACTTTTTACCCAAAATTCACAAACCGTCTAACTCCATGAGACCAATTGTGTCTTATATTATCTCATCGACTTTATTGTTGTCAAAATCGGTAGTAAATGAATTTAAGAACTTACTTAGAAATGTTACGTTTGCATCTATGTCCCGGAGAAATAGAAAATGAGACCGACAAAATGCGAAAATTTAATTGGCAACACCGCTTGAGAATTAGCCCAGTTGAACAAGCAATTTCGCCCACACTAATTACAAAAAAAGAAGAAAGAAATTTTAGGGTAATATTTATCCTGGCCATACGCAGAGAAACCGTATCTGCTAAAATATTATTGGCCGAATCGTTCATGTTAATAACAAACAACAGGGGTTCCAAGATGGATCGCTGAGAGGTGCCACATTCAACACCCAGATTTTCTGATACCAAATCGACGTATTAAGATACACGTTACCTCTCACACCATAAAAGAATGGCTTATGTAAAAGAAACTTGTTATCTACTGTATCTAGGCATGGTTCAAGTCACAGCAGATTGTTCAGCTATATACACCTACGTTAGCGTAGCGAAAATTGCCTTCATTACCATGGTTAATCCAATAAAAGTACATGTACTTTGAAGGAAGCCATTTTGCCGGAGCTAGTAAAATTGATCTTATTAAAAAAGGTAACCAACGTGTTAGCGATCACAATTTCAAAAAACTTAGAAAAAGCAGGCAGTGTAGATACGGGTCTATAGTTTGATGTAATCACTGATATTACCTCTCCTTTCTACAGGTAGAACTTTAACAATTTTAAATTTTTTGAGAACGGTGCCTTCTGTCATACATTTGTTCGGAATGACTGCTAACTCTTATGCGGGGAGCAATCGTTTTTAGAAGTTTAGTTGAGAATTCGTAATAGTCTGTAGTGGCTTTAAATTTGATCTTCCCAATTTGTTCTACTAATGTCTAATGGGTTACTGGGGCGAAGTAGCCAGAGTTGGTACACACCTTGTTGATATTCGATAAGAGTATATCTGGATCAACATCAGGTTTGGCAACTATATCAAAATCCGAATTTAAAAATAATTAAGTTTTCATTTTTAATTTGTAAATAAAACACATGAAACTGTATAAATCTTCACTATATTAAAAATAAAAGTAACAATTGTTTCGCCAAAACATT
>JARFOC010022319.1:0-10052 GCA_031763485.1 Osmoderma eremita
AACATGGTCCACCGTCGCGCATGTGTACTAAATGCCCGCGAACAGCTGAGATCTCGGAGCACTAAAGAGCACCATTATCCGCGTTTTACCAACAAGGTGGTAAGGAGTATTTTTTAACTTAAATTTATTTTAAGCCACCGTATCCTATACCTAACCTACAACTATAGTCTGCTTTTAAACACCCAATCGCAAATGCCGGTTTCAGCGCGGAGAATTTAAAACGCTCCACCCACCAAGTTTAAAAACAGACTATAAGTATGAACTAAGCGCATTCAGTGGAAATTTATCGATCCGTTCGTATATTCGTCGATGGAATAGCAAGTAATTTAGGAAGCATTCGTATTTTCGTATGAGTTTAATTGCATCCATCGACTCGATCGGAAGAAAAGACCGATGGATCCGATAGAATTGACAGTGTGGGAAAGCAGAGCAGCTGACTTGACTGCCAATTGTTGTTATAAAGTGTTCGGTTAGGTTATACACATGCTGCATCACCTTTTTCGTTAATAATGCCTCCATTTCATATATTTAATAGCAGATTAATTAATAATTACCAGATATTTAACAGCATAGTTGTCAAACATTTCAAATAAACGAAAACAAAATTCCCTACACAATAATGGAGTACAATACATCTACCATCAATTGGTTGGTATTTTCATTGCTTTTTTATCTCATCGGAAATTCATCTATGACGTCATTTACGATGTTTGATAGATTTCAGTGATTTTTTTCGATGAATAATAAACCGCCCGTTTACTCTAATTATGAACTCAATTGACCACCCGGTATAACGTACACGAGAGATGTAAATAAGATATTACCCTTGTATATTTAGTTAGTTCTCGAAAAAGTTAAGATAAAAAGTATAGATAAAAAGTGACCGGATGCGAATGCGAAGGTCAAAGATATTAATTTGTAGAGGATTGATTATAAAATATGGTGAATGCATTGCTATTTTTTTAACAAAGCTTAAACAACAACAAATAAATCGAAACAGTTGATAAAAAAGGAACATATGAACGTAAGACATGAAAAGAATTGTGTTGCATCTCGTCATATCTCAAAATAAACATACTCGAATATAAATACATATAAGGCAATAAATGGACGGATTGTGCGTCTTTCCTATTTAGTTTATTTATTACTATTTTAAATACGCATATTAGTGTTTTGCCATGAAGCGTTTTTAGGATTCTTTTTCACTCAGACATAATTTGGCCGAAATAATACTTTTTGAAGAAACCGCCGACTTTCAATTTAATACGTACCGAATTATTCCACGCCAGCTTGATGCAATTTCCGTTAACGAACTGCGTGGGGATCCAATAGAATCTTAGGGTGTTGCCGCGACGTCATAGAGCTTATATATAGCGAATCGGCAATACAATATCCGGCAAGTTCGTTTGGGTCGTCACATTGCGAGCGTATCCAAGTGGCTTTTCTTAACTCTTAAAATATACATATATTTGTACGTTTTATTTTAAAAACTCTACAAAATGGTAAGTACCTCGATTTCTACTATTATAAAATGGCACAGATGTGCATACAATTTACATTTGGGTTTTCATTTCCATATTTGGGGTAAGTTGATTTATATAATTATAACTATGGCGCCATTGAATTACATACATGCCGTTAGGCGTAGAATGTTCCAGAAACATCAATTAACGTATAGGGTCATGGAATTCAATTAACTCTTTCGAAAATTACGATGAAAGTTGTTCTACTTTTTAACCGGCATTTCGCAGATTTCGTGCTGATGTCATATTAACCGTTAACGTGAAATGTGGCTAGCCGCATACCGGCTTTTGAGATAAGTTGGCCTTTTAATCGATATTATGTCTGCATATGTAATTTATAGTAAAGCGTTTATTATTCTGTGGTATTTATAGTAGATCCATTAATTCTGTTAACGCATTTATAGACTTTCCTTTTCTGACTACGTTTTTTTTTGTTTTTGTAAACTGCACGGGTGCGGTTTTATCATGGATGCTCATATGACTTGTACATATGCAGTTCCATTTATATATTTTTGTTTTTTTTTGTGCAAATATATACACCGCATCGCAATCATTTATGAAATTACATAAAAGTAGGTGTTTCTTTAAAATAGTAGACACAAATTATTTTAAAAATTATGGAAACAATTCTATTGGTTTTTTGTCGCGAAACAAAAATGTTAGCTATCGAACCAGTCACTTTGCTCGTGAAATATAAGCTTTGTTCCAACACGCCTATAAAAAAAACTATATTGAACGGTCAAGATAGCGTTTCAGCAACATTTCCAACGGTACATAGAAAGGTTATCGAAAGGTCATTTGAGTTCACGGATCGAAGCAGACATTGAGCTGCCATGCGCATTGCCCCCTAGAACGCTTGATTTTTGCGGCGTATGAGTCACTGTTAGTCATAGAAACGTAAGTAAAATGTCGATAAATGAAGATGGTGAGCATGGAGAGAATAAATTAAAATAATTAAGTATCTTTTTTTAAAATTATATTTGTTTCATTAACGTAATTATGTTATTTGTTTTGTGAAATTCGTGGTGATATACTTTCACCTATGAAACACTTGTGAATATGGAGTACTAAGGTGAATTAAGGTACAAAATCACACAAATGTTGAAGACTGCCCTAGGACGCGTTAAAATAAACAAAATTTAGAAACGTAGGTTCTTAGGGCGTGCAATTGTAACGCAGGCACACTAATCAATGTATGAACCGATACACGACTAACGGTACGCGAATCGCGTGTTGGAATGAACCTACTGTATTACAATCCTCATATTTATTTATACATTTTCGTTTTGTTTATTTATGTTTTGTTGCAAATAATTGGTCCCATCCTTCGCTAATTATAACATATTTTGGATGTTTGCTTGCTATTACAATTTGTTTTTTTTTATTCTAAAATGAACTAAATAAAGCAAGGTGGATCTAAACAAATAAAATATTGGAGGTATGATCGACCAATAGATTATATTTTTTCTTAGTAAAAGGGTCTTATTAAAAGCACCTATGCCGTATTAAAAAGCAATCCCAAGTTTTATTTAATAGTATATGTTTTGATTACGGATGGATTCAGAAATGATTCATAAAAAGGTTGTGTGATTAGCCGCATTTTAAATTGTTATCAATACTACAAGAAAACATCCAAAAACCTACCCAACGTTCTATATATTATACATTTATTATAAATACAAACTATTGATACTATTTGAAAATGATAAATTTTTCTATTAATTATTACTCGCTTGAGGTAAATTGCAAATATTGACTGTCACTGTAAAACCAAATACATAATTATCCCAGGAAAGATTTTTTAATGAATGAATACTTGTCCTATTTTAGCAGTGCAATTGTTTGCATAGTTGTTTTTAGTAAAAAACAAACAAATTAAACCTTAAAACTTATGATGCTATTTTCACCCTTATTGAAACCGTATATAATATCGAATAATCGTTTCTTGAATTTTAAGGACGCATTTTAATATAATTTTTTTATTAAATCCCGTTTGTAATGGACTTTTCGTTAATTCTTACCAAACAATTGAAAAGCTAGTTTTCGTGTTACGCATTAATCACACATACATTCTGATGTTTAGAGAAATATCTTCTAGTAATTCTTGTAATTCGTTTGGTTAAAAAAAATCCTACTAGTTTCGTGTGAGACGATGCCTTATAATGAAGAAGCCAATTAAACAATTGTCCGAACAAGTTACCGAAAATTCGTGCTGAAAATGTGTTTCTGTTGCGTGGGCATTGCCCGACCATACATGGGAGTTGCTAGTATTGTTGATACCGTCACCGCTGAATATTGCTCCTATAAAACTGTAAACACTATGCGTCATACTACATTAGATTGTTACTCATACAGCGACAAAATGGACAAATGTGACAATAACTTTCTGTGTTTGAAAGGCGTACACGCTGTAGGTGGTATGAATATAATCTTATTCGTGGAGTAGGCGGATTACTCTTGTTTGAGGTATGTGGAAACCTTGACGATATTTTCCAGTAGCCGCTGTAGTGTTCCCATTGCAAAAACTAAACAAATGCCATATTTGCACATTCAAGATTTGAATAAGTGTGTGGCATGTTGTAACGATTTATCACATAAAATTCGTATTAAAATTGTAACGAAAGGAAACGTTGAATCAATTGACATTGACACACTTCTTAGAACTAACAGATGAAGAATAAAATATGTGTTCTCTCACAATTCAGATAGCCAGTAGTTCAGCATAGGTGATAATCGGTAAACAACTGTTATGGAGAGTACGATATTTTTTATTAACGTTTTATTTAAAATACAGTAACTTAAAAACAAGCGAGAATAGAATAGAATCAATTATCATACGAAGGCTGTAATTAATGTAATATGCGCAAGGAATTTTGTTGACCTTATAACTTAACCTAAAAATCGTATACACAGTATTTTTGAGTTTCTGTAAATTATTTTGACGCCTAAAATACTGTCCTAGGCTTTGGAGCGTTTCACTAGACTCGCCCTAGTTAAATGTTTTTTTCAAATAATGTACATACTTGTTTGAAAAAAAAACATTTAACTTCAGATATTTCTGGATGCAGTGGCGGCTTGCAAGTATTTTTAGTGGGTGGGCAGCAATAACAAATGTTCAGTGTCATTATTAAAAAATCAAGAAAACAAATTTATATTATAAATGTTAATTATTTATGCCGATTGCTGCCCACCCGCTAAAAATACTCGCGAGCCGCCACTGTCTGGATGAGTTGGCAGATTCCGGTTCTGTTGAAGTCCGCAATTTCTCCGCTTGAGTGCATTACATTCCGCATGAAAGTACTTGATTTTCTATCGCTAACCTTATTTTTTCGAGCAAATAATGTTCTCGGCAGACATCCTGAAATTTTTATCATGCTTCATCAAATATCTCAGTAAATTGTTTGTTAATAATATTATTTTGCTTCTTTGTTTTAATGCATTCGCATATTCAAGTATCTAACAAATAATGCAAATACTTTATTGCAGCGCAAACAGATATATCTCCAAACAATAATTCCCATGAAATAAACAAATATTTCTTTTCTGCCCATGCACCAAAATGCAATGGCAATGTTCAGGAGATAAGTGTCATGTGAAATGAACATTTTGTTATCACGTAAATTTTCCTCTTAAAAGCTTTTATCTAGGACAAATCATAAATACATCTTCTTTACTCCGTGACCTTTATTTAGCGAACAAAGTTTCATGGGCGAATGATCGATGCTATATTTTACAATGTTTCACGAGATAGACGATTGCTTCTACAGTGATAGAATAAAATTTTCATTTCCTGTTAAAAAATCTTTTGTCGTGGATTCCTTCACCTTAACGCAATAAAACAAATGAATTCATTGTAGTAATTTCATAATTGCTACAGATTTAATTAAAAACTAACTTATAGATTTAATGAAAAATTTAATTGATTTTGTATATTTCTCGCCAAAAAAGTGATCACTTACAGAATTTTTTTGCGATACAGACGAGGCAGGTTCTGCCTCGTCTTCCCACACTTCACTATCTTGTTTCCATCCACTGAAAGGATTGATTTGTCATGTTATACCTTGGGATCAATTGAATTTGTAATTGGAGTAGGCTTTGTATTTTGCCACAAAGTTTATCACACTACTTAATTATTAAAGCCACTGTATCACGTATAATTTCACAGAAAACTGGTTTTTGAAATAACTTTCAACAAGAAAAGTTTTGTGTGCCAAATTAAGCATTTTAGACTCTTGCAAATGACAGTTATTATAATTTGATGTGACACTTCATTGACAGTGATAAAAGTATATATTACCAACTAAGTTATAATCTTGATCGCCTACTCTAATTATGAATTCAATCGATAACCCGGTACGTTGGGCTTGCCTAGCCAAAAACGATAAACATTTTTAAACTCAGAAGCTAAACAAATAAACTACATATTCAATAATACTATCGATATGAAAGACGAACAAACAGAAATGAATAGTTTGACAATGCGATCATTTCTAGTTGTAATTGTGACAAGTTTTACAACGTGCCATTTAGAGGTTAGAATTAAACTGGATCATTGTCGTGCATATTTAGTCATTAATTTGGTGCAACTTTGCTTTTGTTACCAAATATGCTTCTCATTTATGGAATGAATCGTAGTCGTATTCACATTTTATTAAATAATAAACAACTAAAATATAATTCAACCTGCATTGACAACGCAAGCATCTGATGTGTGCAATCGGTTTTAATAAATTTTAGTTTTTAAATATCCAATTAAAAAGTAATCCAGAGCCAACGTCCTTTACCAATCATTCGATCACCATAAAATGCAATGTTCAAATGTTGGCTATTGAAGCCGTTTTTTGCGTCCAACCTGAATAATCCACATATAGAAGAGAAAGCGAAGGCTACGGGAAATCTCACTGCCAAATTCGGTAGATAGAATGTTGTGCCTCGTCATTATTATTATTACCCTGCAGCTAAGAGATCGAAGATTATTGATTTAACTAAAATGTGTTCTACTTCGATCGAAAATGGACATGCCTCGACAATATCATAAAAATCTCGATTCTTAAATATTCACTGTACTTCGTTTTTTCTTTGACATTTCTATTTTATACCTTAGATATTTCGAAAATGGAAAGGCGATTTTCAAAAAGTTATACATATTATTTGCAATACAATGAAATTACGTAAACTAATTTGAAAATTTTGGGGTTGGCACTCGTGGCGCTGGAGGTCAGAAGATAGCTTGTTCTGTAAAAGTTGTACGGTTCAATCAAGAGTTTGTGTCTCAACGATTTTGTAAAAAGAAAAGTTTTAATTCTTAAATATTCAGGTCGTTTTGTTTTTCCGCTAACACCTGTATGTAAATTCGATAGTTGATCGCAGTCGGTAAAGAATTAGTCGATAGTTAAATTCCTTCCTTAATCCCATTACTATACTATTTATCAAGTTTCTTGTTCGAATCAGTAACCAATCGAAAAAAATTTATTCGCTTTATTATTATTTATTTTAATTTATTTGTGCAACAGAACATGACGACTTATTACAAAATACATACCAGGTGTGATACCAAAAATAATAACTAAATTACGTGTCTCTTACTAACAGAAAATAACTTATTCATAGTAGTAAAAAATAAAAAAATAGTAATGGCAACTACGGCAACTACTTCTGATAAGGTTGTCTTATAAAACCATGCAATCTCCAAATGAAGCAATAGTTTTCTATATTTAGTATTATTAGTTACCGCAGCATTCCAAGGTTATAGCGTCGTGTGTCCACAGAATGACTAATCCGTAGCACATTTGGGTATTTTTGACATAATGATTTGGTAGTTCTGATTTTATTATTTATTTATGTTTTCGCAAAACTACGATAATCATTTTCAGTTGTAATCAAACTGATTTTTAATTATTTTTTGTTTTTATTACAGCGTGAGTGTATCTCAGTACATGTTGGCCAAGCTGGCGTCCAGATAGGTAATGCTTGTTGGGAATTGTATTGCCTGGAGCACGGGATCCAGCCCGATGGACAGATGCCCTCCGATAAAACAGTGGGTGGACATGACGACAGTTTCAACACGTTCTTCAGCGAAACTGGTGCCGGTAAACATGTACCGCGAGCGGTATTCGTCGATCTGGAACCGACAGTAGTCGACGAAGTACGAACCGGCACATACAGACAATTATTCCACCCCGAACAATTGATCACGGGTAAAGAAGATGCGGCCAACAACTATGCTCGCGGACACTACACCATTGGCAAAGAAATTGTCGACATAGTATTGGACCGTATCCGCAAGTTGGCCGATCAATGTACAGGCTTGCAAGGATTTTTGATCTTCCATTCATTTGGAGGTGGTACCGGATCCGGCTTTACATCTTTGTTGATGGAAAGGTTGTCTGTTGATTATGGCAAAAAATCTAAATTGGAATTCGCTATTTACCCAGCCCCCCAAGTCTCTACAGCCGTCGTCGAACCATATAATTCCATTTTGACTACTCACACAACGTTGGAACACTCTGATTGCGCTTTCATGGTAGATAACGAGGCAATCTATGATATTTGCAGACGTAATTTGGATATCGAAAGACCGACTTACACCAATTTGAACAGATTAATCGGGCAAATCGTTTCTTCCATCACGGCCTCGTTAAGATTTGACGGTGCCTTAAATGTTGACTTGACCGAATTCCAGACTAACTTGGTTCCCTACCCGCGTATCCATTTCCCTCTGGTCACTTACGCTCCGGTTATATCAGCAGAGAAAGCTTATCATGAACAACTCTCCGTTTCCGAAATCACAAATGCTTGTTTCGAACCGGCCAATCAGATGGTGAAATGTGATCCACGTCACGGAAAATACATGGCTTGCTGCATGTTGTATAGAGGAGATGTCGTTCCGAAAGATGTTAACGCGGCAATTGCGGCGATCAAAACCAAGCGGACTATTCAATTTGTCGATTGGTGTCCAACCGGTTTCAAAGTCGGCATCAACTACCAACCACCAACAGTCGTTCCCGGTGGTGATTTGGCCAAGGTTCAACGCGCCGTATGCATGTTGTCCAATACCACAGCCATTGCTGAAGCTTGGGCCCGTCTCGATCATAAATTCGATCTTATGTACGCTAAGCGTGCCTTCGTACATTGGTACGTGGGTGAGGGTATGGAGGAAGGTGAATTTTCAGAAGCCCGCGAAGATTTGGCAGCCCTTGAGAAAGATTACGAAGAGGTCGGTATGGACTCCGCTGAAGGTGAGGGCGAAGGAGCTGAAGAGTATTAGGAAGCGAGCTTTTTATGGATGATGGTTGTTGAACCATTCTCTATTTTGATATTTATCGATATTTGGCTTTTGTATTTTTTTTTGTTTAAATAAACAGAATTTGTAAGCAAATTTTCTCTATCTGAATTATTAAAATATATTATTTCTCAATCACTATCCAAAATCGTGTACTAAAACATAATCAATTTCAATTAAACATACTTTTCACAATTTAGTCATTTTATATTCTAATTTTATTTATGACATTCGAATAATTCAAGACGCCTACGTTTAACAACGTACTGAATGTAGATACGCACCCAATAAATCTGGTTATCCGGCAAAAATTTGCTGCGTTACAGTCGCTGTAAGATTGTAAATATGTTACGGAAGGGTAGAGACGAGGAATGAAAGTAGTGCATGTTTTTAAATACCGTGCGAGCAACAAATCGCGAGAACCACGTGACCCGTCAACTTGGTAATTTTTTGTTTCAAGGTTGATTTTGTTAGTTTGCAGTATGGGTTGGCAATAATAATGCCAAGAAAAGAAGATTTCTGCCAATAGATGGCACGTACGTTCAAAAAATTAAGTATATAAAAATATATTTAAAAAATATATAAATATATATATTCCATGAACCGTGGTTGGACGTTAGATATCTCTGGTTTTTCTTCATTGACATGTGCTAACGTTTGGCTTACGATACGGAGTGTTGATGAGCGGACCAGGCAACTTTCGACGTGCACTGATGAGAACTAAGTGAGTTCGAAACAGCTGTCTGTACGTAAGGACTATCTGAAGCTAAATACAATCAGACGTGTTGTGTGATGTCAAAGGTATATTTATATATTTTTTAAATATATTTTTATATACTTAATTTTTTGAATAATAATGCCATTAGGGATTAATTAGTAACACAAGCAGTGTGACCAACTCATTTAAGTTGGTAATATCTTTAGACACTTGGTTCTCGGGATTTGTTACCCTCTCTGTATATATTTTCGCTCATTCGTTTACACGGTTTGACGATGGGAATCCATGTATTCCCAAAACACGTGCCCCGGGTTAATTAATATTTTGTGCGGGAGGAGTAATCTGAATAGTGTATTTAAATAGAAAAATAAAATTTTTCATTTCCCTAGGTAAGTGATGACGGATTTTGGATAAATGGGTGATAAATTCTAGTTTGCGACAGCTTATGGGTTACTTATGCCCGGTTTCTCGTACGCCAGAGATATCTGACAGATATCTGCAAAGTTATCCCCACCTTATCCCTCAGTTA
>JARFOC010022330.1:0-10052 GCA_031763485.1 Osmoderma eremita
CCGGGGTTATGTATACTAAATATGAACTTGTAGCTACTTGTTGATAAATAATAACAATCGCTCTGGACCACTGTGCGGCGGCTCGAACACTTAATTTAATAGTTGCACTTACTTGGAAAAGGAGTTTTTGTTTGTAACTCAGAGTATATTGAACACGCTCCAAGTATTATTAATGTTTTGCAATATGTAAAATAAATTAAAAACTACAACAGAAACCTTGGATTCAAATACGTATGTATATAAATAAATATTTTATATCTAAAACAAACAAAATCTGGTTGATGGAAACGTCAATGGATATTACAATAAAGAAAAAGAAATGAAAAAAATATTTGTATATACATATTATATAGACATTTGAAATTACAGATACAAAAATGAATTGACATTTGTAAAAAAGGAAAGCTGAAATTAGAAGTATTTTAATCCCCATACACAGTATACTTTTACTAGTAAGAGAAAAACGGTGTAAAGGCAACTGAATATCAGTACTCGTGATGTTATAATAATTACCGGGCGCATTATTTTCTAAGAGAAGTTTATCTTCATGTTTATGTATGTATATACCTACTTCAAGAATGTACAATCCCACAGCCGACAACACCCGGAGTCTGATAAAAATCTCTCCACATGATGTTTGGGGTGTAGCACTCATTCGAGGAACCCTTTTTTGAGAAAGAAGTATGCTTTTAACGTCTGAACTAGGACCCCAAACTACGATTCCATATTTAATTCGAGATTCAATCTCCGCTGAATAAATTAATTTTAGAGTATGTATATGACTTGATTTTTTCAATATCGAAGTTTGTAAATAGACTTACTTACAGAAGAAGTTATGTAATCAATGTGTTGCTTCCGCTACAGATCACTATAAAATACAATGCCTACCACGCACCTCAAGCAACTCTAGCTTGTCCAACAAAAGACACACAGTCAAATGCTCTACTCAAATCGCAGAAGACATCGACCGACACTTTTCTTTTTTTCTATTTCTTGAATAATATAAGTATACATAGATAATTTTGCTGTAATGGTCGATTTATCTTGCCTGAAACCATGTTGATTATATGAAATGATGTTACAGATTTGCAAAAATGAATTCAAGCGGTCCAACATAGCATATTCTAAGAGTTTACTACTAACACAGGAAGTAATTGAGATAGGTCTATAATTTGACATATTATGGACGTTACCTTTCTTATACAAAGGAAGTATGATAGAATTTTTCAAGCAAGTTGGAAATGCACTCCCTGCGAGCGGATTATTGATAATGTAAGTAATTGACGCATTTATTGAGATAAGAATTCTTTAAATATTTTTGTGGATATGCCATCAATACCAGGAGCACTGTTGCTGTACAATTTGTTGAATAGCAAAAACACCTCAGGCTCAGTAAAAGGGTGGAGAAAAATATACTTAGCTTTCGGGGATATATGGTTATTTGTCAATGGAATTTTTACAATAATTTTATCAAAAATTATGTGGTATATCATGGAAATACTGGTTTATGATATTTGCGATCTCTGTTTTAGAACAAATTATTCTATTCCCGTCTTCAATATGCGTAGAACTTTGTGTTTTTAAAGATTTGTTTGTTAAATTATTCACAATATTCCAGGTTGCTTTAATTTTATCAGAGGCATTTACAATAACAGACTTATAGTAGTTTTGCTTAGTAATTTTAACTAGATTTTTATGAAGGTGTTGCAAGTTTTTATAATTTTCTTTTAACACAGGATATTGTTTCTGAAGGATATACATATCTGTAAGTTTTTCATACGAATCCACAACAGCTGGTGTAATCCAAGGTATGCTTGAAGATGGAGAAATTTTAAAGCGTTTCCAGGGAAAAGAACATTCATAATAGCAATTAAAAATTGGCATAAATACTTGGAATTGATTTCAACATTATCACAAGAATAAACCTGTTCCCATAATGCTTTTCTTAAAAGGTCGGAAAATAAGATTTTATTATCTGAACTAAATACTCTTTTATATACATCATGATTCCTAATAGGTATAATATCAGAAATTTCATACAAAATTACTAAGCTATGGTTAGAGAAAGAGGTATCCTGAACTTCATTACTTAGAGGAATTGTAAGATCAGTGCAAATATTATCTAGAATTGAGTTACACTTTTGACTAACAGGGGTACAATCTTCTATCAGTACATTCAAACCGAAACTATTTACTATATATTTTAATTCAGAAAACTGGTCATTCCCAGAGAGAAAGTTGACGTTAAAGTCGCCAGTTAGTAGTACACAAACGACCGGTTTGACTAAATTTTCAAGTAGTTCACTAAAAATTGTAGTTTCCAGAAATCTGTAAAGAGATCTGTAAATGTTTAATATTCTAATAACTGTATTTTTTATATTTTAATTTGGCAGCACAAACTTCCGGTTCTTTCTCTGCAAAAAAGTTAGAAACATCAATTGACATTATATCAAGAGCGTGATCTGCCTAAATAACACATCCACCTCCTCGGGAGTACGTTTTACTGAAACTTGTTATTAATTTATAATCTTTTAAATTACAAAACATGATTATAAAACATGATTCAAAGTTAATGAATTGGAGCCGAATTCATTAACTTTGGATCATGTTTCCGCTAAACACAGAATTTTAGGATGATATTCATTTAAAGTTATCTCTAAATAATGAAATTTTTGTTCTAAACTTTAAATATTTAATAATAATAATAATAATTTCTTGTATCAGTTAATTATTTGCCATAACTTTCTGTCCTTAGCTTTGTTCCTCTAGTCTTTTCTTAGTAAAGTAGGGAGCGTTGACACTCCCCCTTTCCACTCTTTTCCTGGTCTTCCCTTCTTTTGTCTTTTCTAGTCTGGTATTCCCCTTTTACTGTTTTACATTTTGCCATTCTTTACTGCAGTCTTCTAGATTTTACAACCATATCGTTATTCAGTTCTCTGTAGATATCGTATAATCCCACATTTGTTCTTCATATATATCCTTCTTCTGTTTTGTCACCTTCCACTATTCTCCTGATCGTTTTTCTTTTCCAGCACATTAATACCTCTTGTGTTCAACACGCACGTCTCGCAAGCAAACACTGCTGGGGACCTCAGTATCGTCTTGTTTCGACCTGATTAGGTGATTCATAATTCCGACGCCCTTATTTGTCCCGCTCAATCTTCCCTCAGTTTGTTTTACTTCGTCACATCTCTTTGTTATTCTTGTCTCTAGTCAGTAAATCCGTCGATTTCCTTAAATGTCAAGCCCTATTACGAGTATATTACATCCGAAAACCTAAGTTTGACATCTATTTACTCTCCTCATGAATATTTTATTCTAAAACGCCTCGAACCAAACTCCTTCGCTGAGCATATGTAGATACAGAAAACTTTTTTCCCAGAAGAATCATAGAATTGTAGATCTTTGCGTTCCACTGCGTTTTCCTACTGCTGTTGTTTGTGCATCAATACATCCGTACCGTATCGTTCGTTAACAACAATGTACTACATCCGCCGTTTGTGCTCAATGTGCAACGAAATATCTCCCGTGTCCCGCCGTATCCATCCAAGTTCATTTCCGGTACGCAAAACAATCAAATAAATCAATCAGGTTTGTGCCGATGCTACTGCATACACACATGGGCTACACGTGATTATATTCGAACGGAACACGACGACGCAGAATTGCATTGTACGCTTCGCGTAACTAGTTGAAAGGTGCATGCAGATAGGGTACAATACAGTCCACATTTCTCTCTCTGTGTGTAGGCGTGTACTGGTTGAACGGTTCGTTTAGTGTTGCATTGTCAACATGCGAATTCGCGGAGCCAAAAGAGCTCTCGCCATTGCCAAAATTGCTTTCGTTGGGGTGGTCGTTTTTCTGTTTTTATTTATTGTTAATCTAAACCTTAGCAGAGGAAAGGGGCGCCTGAAGTTGAGATTTTAAGAAAACACAAAGTGTCGTATCAAAGGCTCATCAACTTATATCATATTGAAAGAGTACTTATCTCTATTTCAAAGTATACGATCTTTTTTTCGTTTAATGTTTATATTTTTTTATCCAGAAGCATATCATTACGGCAAGCCGGAAAGAAACAATCCGTCCCCAATCTGATTGCGGTTATTGACTACATTTTTTCAAAATAATTTAGGTACTCCTAATAAAAAGATTCATCTTGTATTCAACTCCTTTAAAGGTACCAATTGTCACAGCTTATTGACAATTCAATCTGTTATATTTAAAGCGGAAATCCAATCAATTATCTATTAGAGATGCTTTGGGGTTGAATATTTGTTTAGACGAAATAAAAAAAATGAGTTGTTGTTTAAGCAAGGCAACGCAAACTGTTTAATAATTATCGGCTTGCGTTATTATTGGTTGCGTGGGAAATAAACTGCAAACCCGATGATATATGCCTAGCATCAAATAATCATTTAAATGATATTGGTAAACAGAGGTTGAGGAATCTGGTCACTAAATAAAGTAAAACAAAATAACTGTCCCCAAAGTATATTTATTTGCAATTTAAAAAAAGTAATGAATTGAAAATGGGAATAAATAGCGATTCTGACAGTACGAGTTGGATCACCTCTGATGTTGATGTAAAGAAAAAGTAAAAGCAAAACAGCAGTTAAATTAAAAGGATCGTAGAACGACATGATTTGAAATACTTAGCTGTTTCACCATGTGTGAGTGCGTGAGTCTTGGATGGGCGACTTAGGGGTTCAAAACTTGAAGAGTGGGCTTCGAAACGGTGAAGGTAATACTAAAAAGGTACCACATGGTACTTACAACAACAAACCACACTATCTTGTAGTTATCGGACGTAGACGAACGGTTTATTCTGTCCTGTACGGACGAAGTGGAAGAGCTCCGGGTCTTTCTCAGTCGAACGAAGATAAGGTGTTTTCTTGTCGCGGTCGGACGGAGACGAATATTGTGTGTCCTGGGCGGACGAAGGGAACTCACTCACATTATGTCTGGGGGACTAGAACGCAACGTTGTCCCGTCCTGGTCGGACGAAGATCAACTGTTATGAGCCAAAATGGCCTGTTGAAACAAATTGCGATTGCTTTGGGAAGGAGAGTTGCAAAATCACCTGCACTGGCGAAGCGTCCAACGAATCACAAGCCGACAAATATTCATTTAAAAATACTTTACGAAAACAAAGCTTTGCTGTGTTTGGAACACGGGTTAATTACGTATTCATTCGTTTAGAAAATTAACAGTGTAATACGGATTAAAATGATATCTGGCACCACTATATTTAATAATAATAATAAAAAATAAATAAATAAAAAATACATTTTGTTTCAATAATACACAACAGTGCGTAGAAAATGTCAGACGCGAAATACATATAAGACACAAAATAAAAATACAAACATCAATAGTCTTCATTCGTCATTAAACATGTATGTCTATACAATTGCAAAAAAAAAATACAAACACACTGTTCGGATTACTCCTCCCGCACAAAGCATTAATTAATTCGGGACGACACGTGTTTCGGGAAAACGTGGATTTCCATTATCAAGTCGAATACCGAATGGGCCACCACCGAATGGGCCCGAATTAATTAATACTTTGTGCGGGAGGAGTAATCCGAACAGTGTGTTTATTGTGCTGCCCCACACTCCTTGCTATCTTTACTATATATGCTATAAATAAATATAAAAAATTGTAGCCATAATACTCGTTGCCCGTCTATAATTCCTTTTTGACGAGATAGGAATGTAATATCGATTTAAATTTTGTCTTGCCCAAGTCTTTAATTTCCACAGGTAAGTGATTATACACATTTATTATTTGGGTCAACACACTTTTGTTCATTATAGTTTTTGTTGTTTTAGGTGGCAACAGATACCGATTTTTCACTCCACGGGTACAGTATCCATGTTGTGGATGTTGTTCACTGACCATCGCAGGATTTTCTTTCACAAGTATCGCGCATTTTAAGTAGTAAGTCTATCTCTATTCACAAGAATTTAGTTTTGTCGACACTAGTAAGCACTTCTGATCCATAATTTATTTTTAACTAAAGCAAATAATGTTAGTTTTTTCAACATTTAATCTAAGGTCATTCATTACGAACCATGAGTCGAAGCGCGCGAGCAAATCAGTCACTGGTTCATTTAAGACATCTTTAGACCTTAAAACAACGGAAGTATCGTCTGCGAAGAGTATCACAGGATAACACGTCACTCCTGGTAAGTCATTTATGTAGATTAAAAATAATAGCGGCCCCAATATTGAGACCTGTGGCACGCCTCGGTCTAAAGTGCGCCAGTCAGAAAAAAAAAAACACGGAGACCATTCAAATCCTAGCATTTACTCTTTGTGCCCTCTTTGTTAAGTACCATTTAATGAGATTCAGCGCACAACCTCTTATACCGAAACGTTCTAATTTAATATACTTATAACTTCTCAAAATTAATGCTATCACATGCACGTGATAAGTCAATACGAGAAAGATTAAATATAATTTAGAATTGGAATAATTAAATGCATATTTTTTGTTTGCAGCGAACGAATAGGGCTTTTGTCTATCTACCTTGTCAAGGATGTTTGATCGAAAGGACAGTTAAAGTAGTGACGTATTCGTACTGTTGGTATTTCGTAAAATGAATGTAAATTTATGAAGGTATCGCAGATGTTGACTTAATTCTTAAACATCATAAAATAATATTTTAGAAAAAAGAATTATTTTAGGTTACAACGTGAGTGAACAATACAAAAGAAATAAACGCAGTATATATTCAATTTTTGTCGCCTAACTTGTTAACTACACTAACGAATGCCACGACGCTGATTACAATTGTAAAAGGAATAAGGAAAAGCATATCTCCTGCACGGTATATTGCACATAGTACGTATGCACCGTATTATTACATACACACATACATGAAAACGTCGCGGAATCATCGCACATCGTCAAGGAAGGAGCATGAAAATTATACCGCCGAGATTAAAGCGAAGCCTTGATTAAAATTTCCAATCTTGTGTACTTCAACCTGTTGGAGAGACCGAGTACTGCATACAGATCACGCGCCCCTTCCATTACGTGACAAATGCGAGAAGAAGAAGAACTGAAAGGAGTAGAAAAAAAAAGAAACGAAAAACCGGCGGCATTGTCAGAGCGAGGATTGATAATGAAAGTGGTCTCGGATCTTTTCTTTGTTCCGGAAACAAAAACCGGTGGCGACGAACGAACACATGTACTTTAACTTTGGAGTAGGGAGTTTAGTTCCTCAACCTAATCGGGTTTATATCGGTGTCAGGGTGAAGTCGGAAAAGAACGAAAAAGGGTTAGATTTAATAACCCTTCTGACCTCCATTTGATCGACTGCTTGCAATAATACTTAAACTTAAATAAATGTTTCTTTGTAATACACAAGAATTTTTTTAATCCATTAAGAAATGATTAAAGACGCTTAAGTTAATTAAATCTTTTGCATCTGTCTTTGGTCGGTCATTTCTTTATGATGTGCTATTGTTATCGTTATTGGTCTTCAAAGGCCTACGAAAAACTTCAACACAAAAAAAGAATTATAAGGAATTTCTTTAGATATTGTCCAGCAGTGTTCCTAGACATTCCTTTTCCATAGAGGGTTTTAATAGAATATGGCACCAATGCTTGTTACACAAATTTAAACGCATTTTACCAGTCAACTACTTCATACTATCTAAAGTCATACCTGACAAATAGATACTGCAGAGTCGAGTACGGTAATTATTGCACTGACATCTGACGTGCTAGTATGCTTCAGGGAAATGTGTGAGCCTTATGTCTGGATATATCGATTATTCAGAAAAATCCGGAGTTGGTTTTGATAAAAAAAACGTACGTCCTAACTTGTCAAATGTTGTCTGCCAATAATTGTCAGAATTTGATACCAAAAATAGTATTGCGTATTTTTTAATTTTGAAATGGTATTTAACAGCATACACAAAGCATTCATGATTGAATCGCATTTTCGAAATGGTAAAAAAATCGATGGAAGTGGTCCATTCATGAATGCCTAGAAGAATTTCGATATGAATTTCCCAACCTTGTTTCTGATTATAACACTTTCCAGAATACAGTTGATAGAATTGTTCCAGCTTATAGACGCATCGATAGTGTGGGGCCACAAGAACGTAGTGGGCGATCAAAAATCCGGACAGAAGAAGCGATTGATGATGTTATACAAATAATAAAAAATAGACACGGAAATACTATTACCACCTTAATGAGTGAAGAACTTCAAATACGTATTTCGGCAACTAAGTTGCCATCCTCAGCAGAATACTCGAAGGAAAATAATGTTAATAATGTTAATGTTAGCACTGTGGGAGATATACACAAGATAGAACACCACTTGAATAACAGTGTTACTCAAGTGGTTATTTTTTACTATTTCAAGCCACCGTATCTATCAATCAATCAGTCAATATCAATAATGCTTGATGCGTCAAAAACTTCAATACGAACTCTCGCTCGACAAACCGGATTGTCAGTTGGTTCTTGTCGTACGGTTATAAAAAACCATTTAATATTATTTCCATATCGCCTAACCTGTTTGCAAGAAATCCTCGATATTGATTAACCGTGATGAGTAGTATTTTGTGAATGGTTTTCAAATAAGTTTTAGATAAGACGAACTCCTAAACAAAACTTTATTTTCCGAAGAAGCATTGTTTAATGGGAGTGGATACGTTAACTCACAAAACATGAGAATTTGGAGTGATACAAAGCTCAATAATTTTTATATCGAAGCTCCCCTACACCCCCAGAAAGTTGGTATTTGTTACGCTATAAGTAGAAGAAGAATTATCGATACAAAATCTTTTAATGAAGCTTGCACATCGACATTAAATACTCTTGCCTTTCTTCAATCGACTTCGTGATAATGAACCAGTTTCTGCTTACTTTCTACAAGATGGTTCTAGAGCTCATACAGCGAGTGAAACAATAAATATGTTACTGGAAGTATTTGGTAACCGGTTAATTAGTTTGAACAGCGAACATGAATTTCCCCCAAGACTTTGTGATTTTACACTGTGATTTCTTTTTATGGCCTTTTTAAAAAAAATATCTATGAAGTATCAGTGTAAGATAATATTGGTCTACAACATAGAATTATAGAGAAAACTAATGAAATTAGAAATAGTCTCACACTGTAAAATATATGTGAAATGCTTGGAGGAAGGTGGAAGACAATTTCAACATCTTTTATAATTTTGTGATGTAGTATATGTGGCTGAACACGGGCATGTTGCACCAACTTACAGACGGGGCGGGTAGAGGGCGCCTCAGGCAGTTTAGAGCACGTATTGGACGGTGACTAGGTTGCTTGTGGTTATAGTTGTTATGGAGAATAATAAACATTGATATTGCGTTTTTTAACTAGGAGTTTCTTTTCAGAGTTATCACTTTTACAATTTATTATGGTTTTATAATTTATTATGGTCATTATAATAAAATCCAGACTTCTAAAACTATTTCCATTAATTTTGCATATTATTTTTATGCACCACCAAAGGATGAACAGCAAACGAATAGGCTTGTAAATGTAATTTCTTCCACAATAATGGATCTCCTGAGAGGTGTTATTGTTTCCCAAAAAAAATTCTCGCTTAATTTTAAAATAATTATTACCTTGTACGATCATTACTTGACTATTCTCTGTTAATTAATATGGCACTCTAATGATATTTCAAGCCATGTTACAATTACTTGCAAACGGAAATACATTTTGACATAAAATGACATATGCCTGCACGACAACCTATAAAATTGTGTTAAGTAAATATACCATGCCAATGTATCATTCTATCGCACTCTATATCAGTCATGACTTCAAATTTGCATGGATTACTTTTCTAATATTTAGGGCCGATTTCATAATACAATTGCTAATGCGTATGGGGTAAAACTGCCATATTTTTCAAAATCACCAAGTTCTCATAATCATAATTAATAAATTCTATAATTCTTTAAGTAACCTTTTGGGAAATGGCAAAGATAAAATTGAGGTACATAAGCAATCAGGAGTTTATGAAATAGATTGTAAAGAATGTAATGTCAA
>JARFOC010022341.1:0-10050 GCA_031763485.1 Osmoderma eremita
CGCAGGTCGCCGGTCTACACCCTTTCCAGGACAGCCAACCTTCGGGATGTGATTGTTTAGATTTGGATTATGTATTAATATGTATTATTGTGTATTATTATGTATTATCCTGTAATTGGGCAACAGCCTGTTGGGTAATAAATGTGTATTATTATTATTATTATATCAAAAAAAACTTATTTACGAAAATTGTAGACAGTCCTTAACTTAACATTTTAAAATTATTCTCATATATACAGAATGTTTCATGTCACTGGGGTGAACCAACCATACTTTTTCTTAAATAGAACAGTCTGTATATTATTTTCTCCTGTATATGTGTACATTCGATGTATACGTTTGTATTACCGTACTCGCGTTGTAGGGGCTAGTGCATTGGATTTGCGGGCTCGGTGTGATCATCGCCGCGTTTTACCCAAGTGCAGAATCCATATACCTTTGCATCTCCTCTGAGTACCCAATCCCTTACCCGGCTTTCGTTGCACGCGAGATACGTGCGGCTCCGTACACTTATTTCGGTGCACGCAATTTTTTTTATAATTGAAATAAAGTTTGTTTTTCGGCGTCAAAGTCCTTTTACATTTACATTACAGAAATATTTCATCAAACAACGCAAGCCGCCATCTAATTATGACTACGGTGATGTATCATCCCGCTTACAATTAAGAAAGAGGCTTAAGTGTCACGACTTTGACTGGTATTTAAAAACCATATACCCAGAGTTGATATTACCTACAGACGATAATGAAAAACTGAAGAAAAAATGGGCAGCTTTAGAACAAAGTAAATTCCAACCATGGCACTCTAGAAAGAGAAATTACGTTGACCACTTTCAAATTAGACTTTGGAATAGTTCTTTATGCATACAGAGTAGCAAAGATGTTAAATCTAAAGGAAGCACGTTAGTGTTGAAAAGCTGCATGAGATCGAAGCAACAGGTAAGAATGACTTTTGTTTACAATAAATTTGTAGATTGGCTTTGGCAGCTGCGTCACTCACAATTAACAATTAACAGAGCCACACCGCGCAAATATTCGTGTTTTTAGGTTTTGTTAAAATGAATGAATTTACGTTTAATATTACATATTGCTACAAAGTGTATTATTTGATACCGTTTTTGGGTTATCAAACAGCCCAACAACAATAGAAACATATTGCGACTATAAATAATCTCCATGATAAAATGTTAATGTTGGTAATTGTTACAGTTATGGTTTGAGACTGACAAAAGTGAATTAGTCCTGGCCCAACTATTATGTCTGCAGGCAGACAACCCCAACGCAATTTTGTATAAGTGTCATGAATCAGGGGGAGACCAGGAATGGAAACACAAAGGAGAGGTATATCTTCCATTTGTTCATAACAATTCAATTTCTTATCCGCTTTATTTCAGAGTAAAACTCCTTTATATAATCTCGCTGCTGGTACGTGCTTAGGTGTTGAGCATAAAGATGCTGGAGCAATTCTAGTAATGAAACTTTGTGGTGATGCGAAATTTGCAGCATGGGACCTCGTAAAGCAATAGAACCTGATTGACGTCCCATATTTTGTGTTATTAAAAGACTGAAAGTCGGAAAAAGACTATAAAATGGATTCTCATTTGTTTTTGTACATTTTAATTTATGCTATTGCTTGTTTACTTTTCTAGAATTTTATAGACCTGTTTACACGTGCGAAATATACCGATGGATTTTACTTTTGGTTTTGTTTAATTTTTCTCCCTATTTTATGAATTGATTATTAGGAGTAAATTAACAAAATTATCACAATGTATGGTAACTACAGAACCTAGGTACTACCTTCTGTAATAACTTTTACGTCAAAGTATTTACAGACCTTTTTTAATTTAAAAGCACAACTTATATTGACTGAGGTAGGGAACAGAATGTCTTAATATGCGGAACCTCGATGCAAATAACGTACTACACAAAATAATACAATAAAAACACCTTAAAGGAAAATAACAAATACACTGCGCACCAAACTAACATTTAATATTAAACATGCTCTGCGCGAGCAGTAGTGAGAATGTGGTGGATAAAAAAGAAGGTAAAGCCGCCGAACAGTGCAGTATCCGTAACAATAATTAAGGCTTGCCCTTTGCGAAAAATATCAGTAGTGTAGACGTTTATCGAAAAAGCAACATCGAAAACAAATTTGATAAAGTAGGCTCAACTTTTATTATTCAGATTCAGAGCTAACTAACAGTGTTCGTTGTTCTATGTGCTTGGTATATTACCGTTCGGCTGTCAATCTGAAAGTAGACGAGTTTAGAATTGCTGAGCGAGGTCGTTCCGCTTCGTCGATATATCAACCTTAGTAACGGTTTGCCATACATTACAAACCAAATATGGTTTTCAACTCCGCTAAGGTTGGTTCGGTTGCTGGCAATTGTTTTACTATAACATGTCGCCTGCTATTTCTTATTTTATTATCTTGATTTTTTCATTCTTTCCTTGTCCTGTATTTAATTGAATACTATAAAGTGTTCCTTTCTCGAGGCAATAAAAATACTATTTTATTGCAGTGTAAGTTTATTCTTGTATGTTTAGTTAAGCCTGATTTATAGATTGCCGTCCGCCCGCCCGCCCGTATACCGCATACCGTAAGCGCCCGTCATTCGCATAGTGCAATTTATAAATTCCGTAACCGTAATGTTTGCACATGCGCATACTTGCGTAGATTTGAATTTAAAAGTCCTCGGCGTGGTCCAGGATGATCTGAGGCAACTGTGAACCACCAAGTTTTCACAGTTTACCGGATTTATCGAATTAATTCCATGCTTTATAGTTTATGCGCCTCCATATTTTTTGTATAATCAATACATAATTCATATGTTATCGTTTACCTATTGTATTACTAACTACGCAGGTATGTATATAAAATATAGATGACCACACTTTTGTAGCAGATTTTTTTCTATGTAGAATGAATGATACGGAGGCTAATACGTATTTGTTAGCCACCTGTACATGTACAGTGCAAAATTATTTTGTTTTTTCTTACCTGAAACTTGTAGAGTTTCTGCATTAGCCATATAACTATTTTCTTTTAATTGGTTATCTTTAAACTGTGGTAACGATTTATCATATATGTGGGGATACTCTTGAATCAAATCAATAAGTATATTTTTTAACTAAAAAATTCACAACAACCTTTCTGCTAGGAGTTCCGATTTCAAAAGAATGGTATTTGTAAAAGGTTTTCTTAAATAAGCCTTCAAACAATACACCTACCTGGTAACTATAATAATTCTGACTCAGGTACGAGTCATAAAACCAAGAAACTAAATAAATAATCGTGATCGTAGAGCCACCTACAGCTGTTCAAATTTCAAATTTTTGGTTTGAAATGACATACAAACAAACGTTCTGATTGGTCGAACGTAAGCCCGTAACGCAAAAAGTTAAATCTTGACCAACGTTCTACGGGCGTACGGGACGCCGTAATTTATAAATGGTTACACGTATATAGTACTACGTATGTTCTGCGTGCGGTTACGGTATACGGGCGGGCGGGTGGACGGCAAACTATAAATCAGGCTTAAGTCCTGCGTTTGACAATTAATGGTACTAAAGAAGAATTTTCTTGAATACACACATACGCAACGATATACAAAAAGCCGTTTTGAGAAACATCAGAAATTAAAAATTCAAGATATTCCGTGTTAAGGGTATTTTTCTATTTTCTATTTTAAGACACCGTTCCTATTATTTTATCCGGTGTAAGGTGCTGGTGACATGCAATATTATTTATATCGAGAGATTTCAAAATTTAATTTTACACGACTCTATAACGTAAGCCCCACCAAAAGAGCTTGATTTATATAGAAAAGCTCTTGGACTATTGGATTTATTTCTAAACGTTACTTACGAACGCGGATATGTGCATGGAATACATCCATTTAGTCTGTATGTGTGTAGATATTTAAGTGAATGTATTGGCTCCCTATATGGAAATACATATACCGAACGGAAATTGATGGGTCAATTCGGTGATGGTGTGCGGAACAGCTAATATAAGTGATACTACGTAAAGTCAGATTTAGACTGGCACAAATCATGGAATATCGACGGAGTGGAATAAAATTTATAGTGGGACTATTTTTATGTAGGACATTCGCAATAGTGAAATATATAAATACATTTATATTTCCTAACAATCAATTTAGGCAAATTTGTCCGGAAAAACAAGCTCCGTACCTAGCTGCTTCAGAATATTGCAGTAGAATTGTTGAACTTTTTATCAAAACTGGCAGTGTGAGAAAAGGCAAAACTTCTGATCGTCCCAGTATTGCCACACCTGACGTTTGACAAAGTGTAAACCAACATGGAAAAAATTCTTATCTTCTTAAACATCGTTTATCCTAGCAGATAGGTTACATTTAATAATTGATCTTCTTTACTTAATCTTTTATCCATTAATTTCATATTGTTTAGGATT
Organism: Osmoderma eremita; assembly: GCA_031763485.1. NCBI lineage: Eukaryota > Metazoa > Arthropoda > Insecta > Coleoptera > Scarabaeidae > Osmoderma > Osmoderma eremita. Next base: position 4,444 of record JARFOC010022341.1, read on the forward strand.
TTTTCCACACAACCACCAATATCCTGAAAAATCACCTTCATTTATATCTATATTAACAATAAAAATCTACGTGATATTGATTAACAACACACTACATTCCTTTCCTACGAAACATGGTTTCGCCTCTATCTAAGTTGATTCATTAACAAAATTATAGGACCTGGTCAGGACATAGCGTTCGCTATGTAATTCAAGTTCCACTGCATCCGATTAAAATTACTATGTGGGTAAGGATGTCACGTAGAAGAAGCCGCCCTCTACGACTACGAATTCCCAAAAATACAACATAAAATTGACCTAGCTTAGAGACCTATCGTTAGTACTTGTGGCTCACCCACCTACGAGTTAGGCAAATACGTCGCAAACAATTGGAGATGTACTCAGGACAAGCCGCTAGCAACGTCGCAAAACAACCGATACTAGTGAGCTTCAATGTCGAATCACTGATCACCAACTTGTTTGTAGAGGAAAGACTGTAAATCATCAAACAGCGACTACTACCGCAGAACCTACGAGAAGACCTAATCGACTTACAAGGGACGACCCCGAATCCGGAAATTAAAAAAATTATGAAACCTTGGAAACATGCAGAACATATATGGGTATGTATTACGCAATTTTTTTTCTACGGAAAAACACTCTGAGTGGGTGAACTGATTTGTTGAAAATGGAAAACTTTCCTTTCTGCCTATGCGCATAATTCTCTAACAGTAGCAGGTATAGAAAAGGTTTTAATAATAAGAATTGTTTATTTGAATGAATTTTATTAGGCAGGCAAGAGAAAAAATTAATGTATCAATATTTTTCCATTTATTTTTTTCGACGGTTAAACATATTTGGGATTTATAATAGGTTATAGGAATTGGTTGATTGTGTAAGACAGGACTGTCCAACGTGTCACTTTTTGCAGCACGCGGAGCGGGCCTCTAAATGTATAAATTACCCTCAAATACGGAATATGCACAGAAATAAAAATACGTGTGACGTGCGACGGATAGAAGTTACTGGAAATCGGACCGATCTTGCTGGACCATCCTCGAATATTGGAGAAGCTACGCGCACGTATGTAAGAAGATTGCGTCAAGCGGGACGGGCAGAGTTAGTTAATAATTGTTCTAGTTTGCGTTGCCTACCAATTCTAAAGCCTTTTTAAGTGAAATACTCGGTGAAATATGTCTTCGTAGAAAAGAAGAGTAACGAACGAACATCGAGTTTATAACGATCGTTGGGAATCAGACTATTTAATCACAAGAAACAATAATAAACTTCAGTGCAGGGGGATTCAATAAATGTTCCTGTATTGTCACTGAAGGAACCAGAACTATGATAGGAACTGAAATTGGATTTGCAGGACTCTTGAAACAAAACAACAACTGTCCTGTGATACATTGTATTGTTCATGAAGAGGCCCTATGTGGAAAATCCTTACGTAAAATGAATGTCATGAGAGTGGTTGATAAAATAACCAATATTATTAGAGGAAGCAATCGTGCTTTGATTCGCAGAACGTTTCGTGATTTTTTAGCCGAAGTAGATGCTTCATATGGGGACTTCTTACTTCACACCGATATTCGTTGGTTACGCGCCGGAAACTGTTTGCAACGATTCTTTGCTCTACGCAAAGAGATTCCTATTTTCCCGAAAGATGAAGTCAAGTCCAACACTACAGAACTGGAAAATCAAATGGTAGATGCACATTTTTTAGCAGACTTTGCATTTTTAACAGACTTGACAACCTTAACGAATTGAATTTGAAGCTACAAGGAAAACAGCAGAATATTGCCAACTTATTTGGACACATAAATGGATTCAATCATAAAATTAAGCTCTTCAGGTCTTCATTAGAAAAAAAAAGATTTTTCATCCTTTTCAAGTTGTAAAGAGCATTTTGAAGAAATGAAGGATTTTGAGGAAGTTTCAAATTTACCTCACATAAAATACATTGACACAATTGCAGAAGAATTCGAAAATCGATTTAGGGATTTTAGAGAAATCGAAAGAGAGATTTCTGTTTTTACTCAACCCCTTACAATTTCAGTTGAGAATGTGAGCAGAGCACACCTTCAACTGGAATTCTGTGATTTGCAATCAGATCCTTTTTACCAAGGAAGAACTGAAACTGTGTTGGACTTTTTCAAGTTTCTGCCAGAAGAACGATACCGAAACTTAGGGCTTACACTGGGCTCAATGCAGAGAAGCACGTATCTTTGCGAAAGCAGCTTTTCCAACATGAACTTTATAAACTCAAAATATAGGTGTTTCCTCTCTGATAAGTCACTTACTCAGTTGCTTCGTTTATCAACATCAAATATTAAAGGCAATATTGATGCATTAGTTAGTGAAAACCAACATCCTCAAATTTTCCACTGATTTTTTGTAATTTGATGTTTTTTGAATTAATCAATAAATTAAAAATTAAATAATTAAAATAATAATACAAAGGCGTATTTTCTTTGTATACCATACCTATTGCATGCGAGGTATTTTATAATGCGGCCCTCCAAACCGTATTTTTTTAAACGGGCTTTGGGACACTGGACAGCCCTGGTGTAAGAGAACTCTAGTTACAGTGTTGAAATTGATTTTAAAAACAAAAAAAAATATTGACAACAACGTTATTACTCTACTGGTTTCATTAGATTAGATTGCCTGTTACCAAAAAAATATAGGTTATTCGAAGGAAGCAACATTGGACGGGTAAGCAGTGTACATGTTTTTGTAAAAAAAACGTAAAGCGAATGAGATAAGGAAGCAGTATATATACAGTTCATCACACTTGGAATTAATACTAGTTATTAATTAATTGTGTAGCGGTCCCTTAGTGTAGAAAATGGTCGCCATAAATATTGATATGTGATGTGATGTGATTGTTATTGGTTGTGTTCTCCGTGGTGCATATCTCCGAGAGTGCTACGTCTGATATTATTTTCCTTTGTAGTTTTCTGCTGAGGATGGCCACTTAGTTGCCGAAATACGTATTCAGATTTCTTTACTCAACAAGGTGGTACGGATATTTTTTATTTTTAAAGCCATAAATATAATAAATGTAATTCGTTTGTTGATGGTAACATTCGAAGTTGCCAATAATAATAATGTAACACCTACGAATACCAAAGAAATCGAATTCCAGGACATAATAGAAGATATCCTGCTTTATGCTCAAAGAGAAATATCGTTTTGACTGAAAACTGACACAACCATAGAATTTTTGCAGTCGGGCAGAACATATTCCGTAGAATTTGTAGGTGAGGTGTATAAAAGCATTAGAAGCAATAGAAGCGGAAGGAGAACAGTGTATGCCAGAAGAAAGAGGTATTGTAACTTTAGAAGACAAAACCATCGTCGTTACGTATTGGAAAAGTGGAAAGAAATTACAATCTTTTATTCATAATCAACTTTCGGTGCTAAAATATCACGACGTATTTGCTTACGCTTGGCATAAACGCGGATACGTTAACGAAATATCGAATGAATTTGAAAATCCAGTAACTTTTGCTTTCACACAACAATATTTTTACTTCCTACTCCTTGTTCCATATGTGGTAGCCATGCCATCATACGATGTGCATGGTGTAACAAATTTTTGTGTTTTCAACATTTCCTTAAGGAGATTCATCACCGTGCAGAATAATCCATTGTATGTTTGAATATAAAAAAAAATATATGTACAAATGTTGATATATTGAACTTTTATTGTGCTTAATAAATCTCATTCAAACAAACAATTTTTGGCTTAAAACTTTCTCTATACCTCTTACCGTTAGCGAGTTATGCGTATGGGCAAAATGGAAAATTATCCATTGTCAAAAATTTATTGCAACCCACTCAGAGTGTTTTGCTCCAGAAAAGGAATTGCGTTGTACATACATATCTATATGTGATCTGCATGTTCCCAAAGTTTCATAATTTTTTGAATTTCGGGATCGTCCCTTGTTAGCAAAACTCGAAAGAAGGTAATATCAAGTTCATTCCTCTCGATCTTTTGTCCGTATTACGAACAAGACGATATAGAACACAGTAGAATAACACTTGAAAACTTCATCAGACCGCATACTCGTTCGGCGGCGAGATAAAAACTAACCCGGGCTTATCTTGCACCCTTCTTCGTCTTGGGGATCACCCAAAAACTGGGCGGTACGCAAACGGGAACGTCTCCTTCGGCTTCCGACTGATACCGTGTGAAAATAATGAAACGCGGTACGAAATTAAACAAAGACCTTTCGGAGTTGGGGCGGTCAATCGATGCGAAAGCGGGCGGGCTATCGTTTCAGTTTTTGACGATGGGTTTCGAACAATCGGGCGGAGAGATTAAATGGGAAGTTAGCATCGGTTTGCGTCTGATAATCCGGGGAAAGTGAAGCACAATATTTGACCATTATTGGCGGCGGGCGAGAGTTAGTTTAATCCTTTTTGGGCATAACTGTATATTAAGATCTGGTGATTTAGCAGAATTTTATCGAATCTAATTAATGGAAGGATGTTAAGTGGGATTAAAGCAATGGATAATGAAATATTTGATTGCAAATGAAGAAAGATACACCGAGAAATCCTTTTTGTGGAGAATTATTAATAAAGTAAAATTTAATGTAGAAAAGATTTATGTTCAATCTTTTGTCAAAATATGCTTCCAAGGGTAATTAATATAAAAACAAACTTTACCATGTATATAATTAATTTATTGCTATTCCAAATCCTTGCAATGTAAACTCGTAATAAAATGTAAATTTATTTATTAATTTTGCTCAACATCTGGCGCGTCTTAGGGCGCCAGCTTGGGGCCACTTTTATTTTATCCATTACAAGCATCGCGACAATGTTTTTAGCTTTTGTCGATGATGCTTAACTATATACTGTTGTAACTGGTCCAGAGGAACATAGATACGATCCAAAGGAACATCCAGAGGCGTATCTTAGCGCTTACATAACAAACTTAAACTAAATATCATTGCGTTACATTTAAGCGCAAACGTAACTCAATTTTATCTGCTTACATCATTGATGGAAAACTCCAGCTAGGACAGATTCCGTTAAATATTTTGGAATAGCCTTTGATGCTCGTTTAACATTTGTACCTCACATGCAGCTCGTGGCTTTAACATCTTCCCGACGCTTAGGCTTTATAATGCGCAACAACAAACGCCCTGAAGTTACTATTTTATGCTTTTGTGATGAACTGTGTAGAGTATGTCCGCGTAATCTGGTCCCCATCAATTGTCACTTGAGTGGGTTCAACGTCTCTTTGTCAAATATTTATGCTCCAATATTGATGACCAATATCCACCAAGAAGTATTGATTATAACAGGTTACTACAGACATAAAATGGCATCACTTAAAAAACGCAGTTATACACAATCATGTGAATTTATTTGGAAACTTACTAATGTAGTACATCCTGATTACTCTTACCTGGTTTCCAAGTTCGATTTTAATGTTCCTCCCTATTCTTTACGCTTTTCGTCAACATTTTCTCTTCCCATTCCCAAAACTAACCTGTTATTCAGCATTGTTAATTACCTTCTAACGACCACAAGCCGTTAGAACCAATGACGCCACAAACCGAAAAGTACAATAAAACCCCCAATGATATCCACCCTACTCGGGGTTGC
>JARFOC010022352.1:0-10049 GCA_031763485.1 Osmoderma eremita
AATAAATTATTGTTCACTCAAAAAAATAATTTCAAAGATATGTATTTGTTTGATTCAAGAACTTTTTTTTCTCTGTGTACATTTTCATTGAGAAAAAGAAATATTTCATTCCTATGATAAAAAGTATACGTTGTGTTAGCAAACGAATTCACTAAGTTACGGTATTCGGTCTTAATGCTTAAATATTATTGAATTACTGTATTGTACATCGACATCATAAAGTACCTACATTCATAAGGTAAATGAAAATTTTTATTCTATTAACAAAAAATGAAATGATTAGAAAATTTATCTGCATATTGTGCAATGTAACTGAGACAGAAATATATTTGTTTTACCGTGTTACCCCCCATTTAGAAGTTTAAGTGAGTGTCGGTTATGTTTAGTGTTTGCTTTTCTTAAAAAGAAATTGGGAATATTAAAATACCATTATTAAATGTGTAGATATTTAGAATTATTTCTAAACAAAACTTGAACCGAATTATCCCGGTAGCATTCGTAAGGTAAAACTAATTTAAACAATAGTACCCTTGAATTAAACAATATCGGAACAATGTTATGCTTTATTTATATAAAGATATTAATTCAATAAAATTACTTAGTTTTCATCTCAAACGAAATCATGACCTTACCACAAAATCTCTATATAGATGTTTTGAAGCTAATTGCGGTCAGTGACAACGTACGTCATTGATAAATTTAGTAGCTCAATATTTTGAGTGTACAAATGTGAGTGTTCCACTCACATTAGCAATAAGTCATAGAGTAGCAAGGGAAACTATAGACACATTTCCAACCGACAAATTGGTAATTGGTTCTTATTTTGCTTTAAAGAAGGTTGTCACAAAATATTCTCCAAAATATTCCAGCAAGAGAGGAACAATATATAATAAATTCTGTAATTTTAAAAGATCATTTAAGGCTGCTATCTATAAACATATTGTCGACGTAACCACTAAAAAGAAGTGTTTAAAGAGATGTGGACCTGAAAGAAAGTTTGGTAAGTTCATTGAAATTATGCTTCAAGATTCTCTTATTATATATTTTATAGTCATTTAATTTTCATCAAATTTAATTTTGTTAAGTATGTAGACAAAATGTTAAGTTAAATATTGTTTTAGAACCGGAAGATCACGTCAATACGTGCCTTAAGGCATTAAAGTATGATAATTTAACAGCGATTGAATTATTGGTTGTGTAGGTCGTGGCGTCATCCTGTTGGAACCAGACACGTCCCATTTCCAACTGTTGTGGTGCAAAAAAATCTTGGATCATGTCCACATATCGTTCAGAAATGTTGGTTACCATCCGACAATGTTCCTCAAAAAAGTAGGGTACGACGATGCCTTCACTGCTGACTGCACACCAAGCTGTTACCCTCACACTATGTAAGGGCCTTTCTTGAATCTGCCTAGGGTTGACATCACTCCAATAGCGCATGTTCTGTTTATTAACGCAACCGGAAAGATTGAAATTCGCCTCGTCGCTGAAAAAAATCAGTGCGTCGTCAGGCAGATTTTCAATCAAATTTTTACATGCCTGTATACGATTATTAAAATCCTGTTGTGACAGTTCTTGAGTAACAACCATCTTATAAGGATGGAAATAAGGGTCAATGTGAAGCATTCGACGTACAGTACGGCTAGATAGGTCGAGGGCGATGGCGTGCTTCCTACCAGAGCACGTAGGAGACCGTATAATGGAGTGTCTTACTCGCTCTATGTTCTCCGGTGTTCGACTGGTCCTCTGTGCGCCTACTTTCGTTTTCGCAACATTCCCATATCTGCAGAAGTTAACTATCCAAGACAGAATCAATTTGCGATCGGGCACTGTATTTTGAGGAGGGATTTGCTAGCGAGTACGCATCGTACGTTGCACCGCGACGATAGAGTTTTTTTGAGAAAAGTAAGTTTAAACGGCAAAAGCGCGTTGCTCCATAGACCACACCATTTGGCAACTGACAGGTCACAGATTGAAACTTCCCGAACTACTGGATCACTTAGGCCTATTCCCACCCTTCTACGATCTCAACTTACATCACAATGGCCTACTGAAAGTAGGGATGTTTCCCTGCCCCACCCTGTATTTCAGAACAAGCATCTAATTTCTTTTTTTTTTGATGAAGTAAAAAGAGATAAGGAAAGGACTGCTACAAATATGGTTTTCATAACAGGAAGCCAGGGATATTCGTTATGTATTCTAACATCATAAACAGACGATATCCTGCTACTAGAGAGAATACTCAAATATCTTGAAGGTATCACTTTAGTATTACTTGTACGGCAAATAAATTATATTTGCATCGTTACGAAGGTTGTTTTATTTTTTTTGGTGTGATACTGACAATTAATGGATCAAATCAAAAAGAAGGGATAGATGTAGAAAGGTCCTGCTGGAAATCTGCAATGACATTGGAACGTGGTAGCAAAATAATGTTCATGATTAATATTTTAATGTATATGGGAGGCCAGAACAAAAAAGATTAAAATCTCCGCACCAAAATGATAATAACGTAAAGAAAAAGAAATAAATAAGCAAGACAAGAACAGAGTAATTGTAGGCAATCAAAGAGAGACACCTACTGACGATACAAAAAATAGAGATAAGAAAAAAAGACAGTAACAAGCCAAGAGGTCTGAAATTAAACACAAAGCACACTTTTTACTGTAGCGACGATTAACGATTTGAAGCGATGCCTCAAGGAAAGAATTATCACAACCGATCTAGCGAGCGAATAAAAAAAATTGTAACACGATTTGCACTTTTTTACTGTTGCGAAGCTTAAGGATTGGAAGCGATGGCTCGAGGGAAAGTTATCACACCCGATCTGCCAGACGAATAAAAAACATCAAAAACACGATTTAATTTTTCGAGCAAGTACCCAGGAAACTCATTTACGTTTCATAAACGTTTTTTCTTTATTCGGGAACTGAATGAAATATACGGCAGATACTAAACATTTCATCTTTGGCAAAATATCAGCCCCAAAAACGTATATCTTTTGAATAAAATATACATATTCATTACCAATGTGTAATAGGCATAAAAAACGTCGGAATTTCGCGATTATTTAATCTAACATGAATTATTTCATTAAACGTTTTAACCATACGTTTATTAAACTTCACTTAAAGTTAAATAACACTACAAATATTTTTGTCCTAAGTACAAAAATGCCTGATTCCCATAGGTATACCTTTGCATGCTGTAATCAATTATGTTTTCAGAATTTTTCCATCACCCTTAATTTTTATGTTCCAGGATATTCGTTTATCCACCTAAAATATGCATGCATAGGTATGTAGTATAAGAGAACATGTCTTGACGTTATTTCAATTATCGGCTAGAGCTTGGAACTGATCAAGCAGCATGCAATGGTTAATGTTTGAACATGTCTTGACGTGTTAAGACCTGCATTTCCCATTCCTAGGTAGCATCTCTTGTTATTTCAGTTATCGGCTACAACTCTGTGAATGAACATATACGCTGACGTTGTTAACGTTTCAAAGAGTGTTGCGTTGTGTTGCGTTCAAGCTATTGTAGTGAAACCGCGCACATTTGATCACCTGTAAAAACGCCAAAGAAGTGTGTAAACCACCCGAACTCTTTTTGCTACATTTGCGGCGAATTGACATTTAAAAATTAAAAACGGTCTTTCACACCTCTCCTTAATAAGTGCTATGAGCAGTATTTCAAGTGTAAAGTAGGTGACGAAGACAAAAGCTGGACTCCCCATATTTGCTGTGTTACGTGTGTCAGACTTCTTACAGCGTAGGCAAAGGTAAACGACATATGCCTTTTGCTATTCCTATGATTTGGAGGGAACCATCAGATCGTATTACCGATTGCTATTTTTGTCTTACAAATATAAGTGGTATGACTTCTAAATCCAAACGTACTGTAAAATATCTTAATATTCCATCTGCACTGGTACCAGTGCCTCACAATCCGGAATTACATGTGCCTAAACCTCCACAGAACACGAACGCTAAACGACGATGAAAGTGCTGATGACACATATCACAAATCTTAAAAAAAACACTCTACACCGAATATATATGTGCAAACTGTATTTCAGCAACGAAGTCCTCAGCAGTAACGTTAAAATGCATAGGGTTTTGAGAACGAGTACAGGAGAGTAACATTTAAATAAAGTATGCATACATTTTAGGTTATGGGCGCATCTCAAAGCCGGTATTCTTCCATGGAAATGTTCTTTATAGTACCTTTTTGTTGTTTTTAATCTTCTATTTAACTTGCACTTAACAGTATACCTACTATTTTATACTTCTTATTGTCAATATTCCAATACCATAAAGTATGGTGGTCGTGATACAATACCACCACGCTATCACACTACTATGGGATTCTATGCTGGTCTACTTTATGAAATTAAAAAAACCAAAGTAGAACACTTCTAAAAACCAAACAACTCTCCTGAAAAATCAAAGAGAATTAAATAAAAGTTCGTGGGTCATAAATTATTCCTTTTCCAATATCACATAATAGCAGAATTATAGTGTCCATGTAGAGCGAGAGAGCATTCGTTACCAAATAATATATTTTTAACAAAAATGGAAATTGTTACAACGTTCTAAAAGTGTTTCAGGAAACTCAAACCTTGCATACTTGTCGTTCGGAAATATTTCGTTTGATTTTTTATTTTGTAAGGACGGTATTTATTTTTATTTAAAATCTACGGACGATGCTGCCTGTCCCCATTCTGCACAGTTCTTTTCTGCCTATGTTGTTGGGGATGTAAAAAAACCACAACATTGGAAATTATTAATATTGTATGACGCGCTGTCTCATATGAAATGCTTTTTCAAATTCTGCATGAAACGAATGTGTTATTTGCCTGATTAATTGACTAAGATGATGACATTTTATTGCAATTTTCTTTTGTCCAGTGAAAAAATTTTCTTCACAAGATCACCAGTATTGTTCCGCTAATGATAAGGTAATACGAATCTGAATTTATTTATTCGTTGAAATAAGAGTATTTTAAATTGGTTTTATATTACTAAACTATCTACTGACATTTCTTTGGAGTTTCTCTGTTCTACTGCTGTTATGTAGCTGAAACCGTCCAGTGACGTAAATATTGGCGCCATCTGAACCAAAAAAAAAGTGCCATTAGCTTGTTGAAATAAATAACATGAATTACATTATTGCCGCAACCACTACACAGAAGAACAAACTTGCACATTACTTCAACCTGTACTTTCACAGACACTCGACTTTGCCATACAGTAAGATACAATTAATTTCAAAGTCACGCCAGCCGGTCGACGTACTTATCTAAATGGAATGGCAGAGAGAAGTGTTTCATAGGATGTTTTCGCACGACGCCGACCACTAAATGGGGTTTACAGTTTCAATAAAGTCAAATAAACTAAGGCATAACTTTTGGGTATCTGTACAGGCTGCGTTGATCAGCAGTTATTGATTTCTAGAAATGTTGAAGTTGTTGGAGAATTATTGTGTGCTGATTGATATCATTATCCTTGCTATATTATCTCCAAACAATCACATTATATTGTAATTCATAACAGAATAGCCCAAGGCATAATAGATATTCAGCAAAGTTTTATGATCTATTGTTTTTCTTAACTGAAATAATACCCAGCAAGTGCTGCTTAATTTGTTGCATGCATGATCTATATGAGAAACGCCAAGAAGTGTTGCTGATTCCGAGATTTTAATTGTGCAAACATTTATAGAAATATTTATATTTTCAATTACTGCAAACAAATAGCTTTTGTCTATTCATCATATACCACATTATAAAGGCTTACAAAGCAAAAATTAAATTTGTTTTTAATTCATTTGAATTACTGCCTTCTACTATAATAGTAGTATCGTCAGCATAGCATGTTATCTTATCAATTCCTATAAACTCGGGTAAGTCGTTATAAGGAAAAAATTAGAAGCGTTAAGATAGCCCGTTGGGCGCATACCGAGATCAACATCAAGTAAATCTGAATAATGGTCAACAATTTTAACACATGTTTTCCTACCTGACAGGTATGGCATAAGCCAATGAAGAAAGTTATCCCTAAAACCAAATAAATATAATTTTTGGCACACTATATTAACAAAAATTTTTCATTGACATTCGACTTCGGGGATTTTTTATAAGTAGCAGTGAATAAAATTGTATTTCCCCTGATTTTTATACAATATGTATACGACTCAAATACATTTCTTATTCAGTTCGTAAGAAAACATAGTGTCAACTTTGTTTGTTATTTTTCTTCCATAATACATAACAACAATAGCAATAGTAACACCAATATGACAAAATATCTGACTGATGAACAGTTAGCAAATTCTACTGCAAACTTTTATGATGTTATCAGTGGAAGTGAACGCCCTGATGAACGTGATTTGATTGATGCAGTAAGCGAACATAGTGATCACGACACATCTTCAGCGTTTGAACTCGAATCTGAAGACGAAGGTGAAGAAGATTTGGGTGATGTCAGTACAGGCACAAGTTACTTTTATGGACGAAATCGGTGTAAACGGTCCAAAAATTCTCCTACTGTTTCGCGTACTCTAATATAGTGATTTATCGACCAGGAGCAAAGAGTCCAGCAGTAAATACTCCTCCTAGAACACCTTCTGAAGCATTGCCTCTTTTCTTTACGGAAGAAATCCTAAATGAAATATTAGAACATACAAATGCAAAAATTACGGAAACGAGTTTTCCTTATGGACCAACGGCTAGTTATGTGGAACATGTAGACATGAATGAATTGAAAGCATTTCTGGGACTTCTAATTTTGGCACGAGTGTTCAAATCAAATCACGAAGATACTAGAAGTCTTTTTGCAACGAATGGTACGGGAAGAAATGTTTTTAGAGGTGTTATGTCTGAACAACAGTTTTTGTTTCTTTTGCGAACGCTAAGATTTGACGATCAAACAAGTAGAAGGAACAGGATTGACAATGATGATAAGCTTGCTGCAATTTCAAAAATTTATGAAATTTTCAGTACAAAATGTACGAACAATTTCAGTTGCAGCGAATATGCAGTTGTAGATGAAATGCTTGTTGGACTTGGAGGCCGCTGTCCTTTCGCCAATATACCAAAAGTAAACCAAAAAAATATGGCATCAGGACTATGTGCTTATGTGATTCAAAAACGCATTATCTAATAAGTTCATTTGTTTATACAGGAAAGACAACCGAACCCAATCCAAACAAACTTTCGGTTCCAACACGTAGTATACTGAAATTAGTTTCTCCAATCGTGAACACAAATCGAAATGTTACAGGAGATAACTGGTTTTATTTTATGAAGCTATTGAATGAATTGAGACGGGTTGATCTGACATATGTTGGCACACTTCGTAAGAATAAACGCGAAATTTCACCTGCATTTTTGCAAACAAAACAGCTACCAATTAACTCCTGTAAATTTAGATTTACCCACGATAGTACGTTGGTTTCCTTTGTACCAAAGAAGAACAACTGTGTCTTTTTGATTTCGCCTATGCATCACGGTGGAAATATTGAAGCAAATGGGAAACCAGAAATAATAAATTTCTGAATTTAAATGGTACCATAGGAGGAGTCGATCCTATGGATCAGAAATGTCTGACATACTCCTACCAAAGACGAACCAGGCGATGGCCAATGGCTATATTCGGAGCAATGTTAGACATTTCACGTGTCAACAATTATGCAATGTTCTTAGCGATTTCAGACGGCACAGTCAACATGACACGAAGAAAATTTTATATTCGTTTAGGAAGGGAACTCGTCAATGACCACGTAATGAGAAGATACGAAATAAAAGAATTGTCAACTGAGCTAAAATCAATCATCAAAACTTTACTGGGTTTAGAAACACCACAACAGCAGCCACAAGAAGCATGACGTGTAAGAACCTACAAAAACTGTCACATCTGCGGACGTAGCAAAGACAAGAAAATTAAAACCACGTGCCATAATTGTCGTCAGCATGTCTGCAAGGACGATTCTGAGTTACTCGTATAATACAGAGCATGTTTAGAAAGATAAAATGGAAGAATTTTGTAAAAATCTGAGTAATTGAAAAAACGTGATTTTTGTCATATAAAATGTACGACTCACAACGTCATTGTCAGAATTTTTATATAAAATGTTAATGCCATTTTTCTTTTACAGGGAATAAGACCATGGTATCCAATAGCAGAAAAAGTGGAGGCATCTTAAAAATAGACTGCAGATACCTTTGTAAAAAAAATTGTACTAGAGATTTTTTTTTACATTTTTTCTATTCAGTGTTATTCAAAAGGTTGTTCCAAGCGGTGTTCACAGAGAACACCACTTGAATAACACCCAGTGTTATTCAAGCGGTTGTTCAAGTGGTGTTCTGTCTGATGCAAATCTTCCGGAGTGCTGCGTATAACATTATTTTTCTTAAGAGATTCTACTGAGTTGCCGAAATACGTATCCAGACTTCTCCACTCATCAAGGTGGTAAGGGTATTTTTTACTTTTATTATTTTAAGCCACCGTATCCTATTCTTTATCTTACGCATGCACTCTACTTCACCGGTTTCCCATGATTTCTTAGTTCCCATGCATTTTGTGGATTTAAAAATAATACGTCAGCGCATCGATAGAATGATTATATGCGTCATTGATATCGTCAAAATTCAACAGTTCAAAATCTTCAGCTTCTGTTAACGAACTTAAAATTGAAATTCGTTCCTTCTCATTCATGATTTGGGAAGGTATTTATTCTTTTCTTCTAAAAAAAGAAATTTCTTTTTTTAATTAAGCTCAATACGACGTTCTGACATTTACATTCCAGAATATTTTTTCTGCGTATGCTCACATTAAATTTTGTACGCCTCGGTAGATATTGAATTTAATCTATCGACTGCTTCATTCTAGACATTATACATTACATAAGAAGTGCTAATTCAGTGACTTTATAATGTTGACAAAATATATCAAAAATTTTGCAGAAATGTATGTAATTCGAAAGAATCACATTTCCTACCTCAGAAATCACACGCATACGTTATTAGTTGAGTTCATATCAAAGGGATATTGTGCAATACCGACAAGGCCTATGTATACATTACACAAATATGCAAATTTCATGATCACGCTCGACTGCATCTTATTTCTTAATTTTAAGCTGGTAGAACTAGTGGTTCCTTGGTTATTGAGAAGATAATAGATATCCACTTGCACGCGTAAAACGCATAAATTTATACGCGCAAAAATGTCTGATCGAATTTGTTGTTGCACTAAAAGGACTGTATATTTATTGTGCTGAATGAAAATACTTTGATTTACTTAAGAACTTTAATAAAGAACTTGTCTGTTTGTTTTCATGCCTGTGTCGCGAATGCTAACGTATTAATGAAGATCTAAGTATTTTTACCTCAGCGCATGCCTGAATGCATGGTGTGTATTTATTTGCAGTGTACAGTATTAATATCAAATTCAGTGTGAAAATCGGCAAATTGGCTATTGGTACACTACTTACTGCTTCCAATACGACGTCAAGACATACAATGAAAACCCCAGCGTTTACGGCGCCTTGAAAAGGTACACGTGGCGCTCACAGTTTAAAACTGCACTGGTGCATTTTTAGGATCACAAACGTATCTACAATGAGTTTATTGAACAGGGGAAAACAGGCAGCCAGCCACCAACCAACGATGTTATTTAAAAGTACTTCAGAATTTACGAGATTCTTTAAGAAAGACCCGAATTGTGGCATGACAGGTAGATCATTTATCGTGACAATGCGCCAGATCACTGAGAGGGACTTCCTGACCAAAAATTACTCAATTAGACCATCTTTCCTATTCCCTGGAACTTTTTGTTATACTTTCAAATGCACGTTTTTCATTTTTTTAAATTAAACGTGATAATAATATCATATCCTACACGGTTTGTAGCATGAATGTTCCTCGACATAGTGCTCCTTTGTAGTAGGCGCTGTTGCAGTTAGACCTACAACCCAACTAGCACCAAAGTAACTGAAACCGAGACGGGAACCTATTTGAAGTAGCTTAGACGTAATCGTGACTATAA
>JARFOC010022363.1:0-10048 GCA_031763485.1 Osmoderma eremita
CCAAATTCAATAAACGAACGCAATAAACACTCAAAGAGTATATGGAGTAAAAGGATTTGAATAAACGAACTCAGCTACTGTATGTGTAAGCGAAAGTCAGACAAAATAAGAGCAGATACACAAACGAGGGCGAAACTGGCCAATCTAATTGTCTCTCCTGCCAGAGTGTTCGCGCTGATATTTAGATGTCTAACGATCGATTGCAGATGCAGTACATACTCAATAGACACTGGTTGAACTTACCATTTACGAAAAACGGTTGCTACGTATCTATGTTAAAAAGAAGAAAATAGTTGTACAATGTTATTACCTACGCCAAATAACTTACGACCGAGTATTTTGAGCCTCAATGTCATTGCTTTGAAATTTTTCTTCCCAAAATTTAATCAACCCCAGAGCAGCGTACAAATTGATGGTGGAAAAATAAGAAAATAGTTTATTGTTAGATAAACATTTTAAATTAAACTGAAAAATGCAAATTATGTATGAAAATAAATATCAAGAGTAACACACTTTGTAAATTCTAAACAAATGACACACACTTACTAGATATTCCTTACATTTGGATGCCATATCTGAAAATTCAGGATGTTCGTAGGTGAGAATAAAATTTTGTGTCAGCAGCTGAACATGCTGCCTCATTTGCTGTTCAAGTAGAACTTTTTGTTGTTCGGTAATCATCAATTCATTTATTTCCAAAACTTCATTAGCATTGTTCTCGACTTCTACTGTGGCCGTATTGCTCTACAAAAAAAAAAAAAAAACTGAGTACATATTGAAATAAACAAAAACCATACCACTGATAATTTCACTAATTGTTATATAATAATGCAAGAAATGCCCTTTAATTTAAATGTATTTTCCCAAATCATTGTAATTGCTTTTTATTTCACATCTCATATGTGTTACATGGACCCCATGTATTAAATGCATAACTAAAGGTATTTATGTTGAGGACAGTATATTCCGCTTAATAACACCATCAAGACAATGAAATTTGCTCTATTATGCGGCTGCTCAAATAACCGAAATATGTGCAGAACCGATAGTGGTCGTTCGCTGTTGCCTTCTTGGACAAAATAGAGTCTCAGTTTAGATATGCAACTATGAGGTTCTTTGGTATTGACTGGGCTAAGTTCAGTATCATGGTCTTCATCTCCTTCCTGTTCTAATTCATTTCCTTCTACTATAGCTGCAATTGTTTCGTCTTCTTATCCGCGTGAATCTATGCCAAAGCAATGAATACCATTATTTATGTTAACATACTTTTCTTAGTTTTCGAAACATTGCCAAATGTCAAAATTTTGTTCTTCATTCCTCGATGCCGCTTCATTTTTTAAGTTACCTTCTTCAGTTTGCAAGGTTTCATTTTCCAAATGCTTGATACCAAAATGTGCAAAGCAATTACGTATTGTTTTGTCATCTATAGCTCGCCAAATATCAGCAACAAATTGAATTGCTTTCAATATGTTAACTTTTGAACTTATTTCCACAGCAGTCGAAGTTAGCCCAATTATATTTTGCTCAATTAATAAATGAATGTGGTGCACCAATCATTTACTGAGTTTTTAAGTTCTTAAGAATATCCCTGTCCATTGGCTATATGAGTGAGGTGATATTAAGGTGTAAATACTCCAACTGAATGTTTTGTAAAGAATTCCAGTGAGTATGTGCTGCACAAATTTTCTAGATTCTTGCTGTAAGCTTCTATCCTATTTTAACCAGCTCTCAAAGATGCATTTTTATTAGCTAAATATTGTACAGGTAATCTTTCTGTAGCAATTTCTTTGAAGCATCGAGGTTTGCAGCCTTCTCTATTGTCAAAAGTTTCCTCTTATCAAATACAAACATATGTATTGGCACAATACAAAATTGTTATTCGGTCTAGTGCTTTCTTTGAACCTGTTAATTTCTCGTATTTGTAAACTAATGATCCATCTAATATCTAATGATCATTGCCCGATAAGATAAGCCAGTTTCATTGGCATTATAAATGTTGTCTGCTGTATAGGTTTGCAGAAGTTCTGTAATTTTGTTAATTTCCATTCTTCCGCGGATTCCACGTTTGCACTGGCCTTTTCTCAATGAGCTCTTTTAAATCTAATACCGTTTCAAATTTTCCAACATAACAACCAGCCGTCTGTTGCTTTAAACTGTTTGTAATCCAATTTTTGAGCTAATTCTTCTGCTTCAGTTTTCAACATTGCTCAACTTACATTAACACCTCGATGAGTTACAATTCACTATGTGAAGGCTTCTCAGGCTGCTTTTAATTTATATTTTTTATGATTTCTTTGGGTGGCATTTTAATTGACAAAATTGTGTTGGATGTCTTCGGTCAATATATATACTAGGTACATGAAAGAATGAAAACTGTAAAGTAATACTTATCACCTATTGCACGTGTTTTAAAAGAAACGAATGATAATATAATGTTTTTTTTCGGAATGTCTAAACAACCGCATGGTTCTATTAAGCGGAACAGTGTTCTAGTAAGTGGCATAAAATATTAAAGAAAATATATATCCTGTTTCTGTTCCTCAAGAAAATGTTCATATAATCGTCGATACCTACTAAATGGGTGTTCTGTTAAGCGAAATGCACTGTATATGTTTTAAATTGCACTATAATTGGTATTTACTGTGAGGGCATTATTATTATTATTAATAGGTTTAATAGTTACAATATTAAAAAAATATATAGGTTTAATATGTAAAATTTTCTTACATTTGCTTGTTCAACGAGTCCATTTTCTAAAATAATAAATTGAAGTTGATCTGTATTAACTACTGGTGGATTTTCAATTTGCTGTTGGCTAAAGTTGTCCGCATAGTCAAATAGTTCCGCCGTTAGTGCATTGAGTTCTCTTCTACTAACTGTTACAGCTTTGTCGGCCCTCAACTCCTCTTTATCAACTTCATCAATTTCTTCATCAGCTAAAACATTATACTCCGGATCATGATCTTCATCATCCTTAGCTACTTCATCCAAAGGCCTTGTGAACGTTTTAAGAAAATCTTTCCAGTCATCATCATCACAATCCATATCGTACATATCTGTTGTTATATCAGGTGGAATGAAAGCTTCTTCGATAATTTCAAGTGGTGTGGAACTTAATGACAATTTTGAACGTGTTCGTTTAGCAATATTTGCTTCCTCTTCTGTTTCTGCTATAGTTTTTACATGAGGTATTTTAAATAACCCATCTTCTGACCAATTTGTTTGTGTGGAACAATCCGCATTTTTTGGGGTAGGTGGACCTACAGAATGTGGTTCAGATTCGCTCAGTACAGAGCCATCTTTATCGTCCTCACTCTGGTAACAAAATTTAATAATTATCGTGGTAAAATTCACCACAGGTGACATACTTCCTCATCTACAGGAATATATTCATCACCTGAAGAATCCTCCTGCAATTCCTCACTAATTAATACTTGTACTTCTGATGATGGTTTTATGGGTGTAGGCCAAGGTATATTAGTTACAGTCTGTGAAATAGATAGTTCCCTGAAAATATCTCTAAATTATGATTCACTAACCAATGTATTATTCATACTTAGTCTTTGCTCTTGTTAATTTTGGTTCATAAAATGATAAATTGTCAACGTTATGATCTGGATCTTCTGCCTGACGGACCATAGCTAATACATGTTCATTTGTAACAACCTGCTTCAGAATTTTCTTAACATTATATGTTGTTAAATTAGCCTTTGCTGCTTTTTCTTCAAGGGCTTTTTCTAAATCGCTGGCCACTGTCTCTATTATTCTTTTATCGTTTGACGATATTTCCAGTTGTTTCATTTTATTTTTTCTTTTGGTTTGTGGACTATCAGTAACAATTTTCAAACCGTCATCCGAGTCCTCAGTTTCCGACTTGTCGCAGTCATTTATTTTAGAATCACTTATTTTATTACTCATAATTCAAAGTTTTAAAACCACTTGAATTCTCTATTTTAACTTTTAAAAAAGGTTATGTGTGTGTGCTTTCATTCTCACTTTACTACCAACCTCAGACAGTTGAGATTGATCACCGTGTATACGATCTCATGATGTCAAATCACTCAATGCAGCTAACTTCCGTAAACATTTAAATTCAAATTGTTCATATGAGAAAAATAACCGAAAAACTGAAATAAAATGGAAAGGTTATAAGCATAGACAAGACATGTTATAAGGGTTATACTTATAGTAAGTCAGTGTTTTATACTGTTGTTACATTATGGATTATAATTTCGGCAAGGAATTAATAAATACGTTTAATGTACTTGGAATCGATTTTGGAAATTGTGGCACAAATGTTGTGGAAGCTTGGTTTGATATAGACCCACAGAATAAAGAATTTCTAATTTGGCTGAGCAAAAACTTAACGCAAGATAATCTTGTTTACGCACATGAAATAACAGAGTAATCCAATTATAGAGTTCATTTTAATTTTCATCGTACTTTAATTTAACTTATTTGTAGATATGAGGCAAATTTAAAAAGAGGGCTCATACCCAAAGAAAAAGACCAGGATAATATAAAAGGAATTTCTGAAAAGTACCCAGGCATATTAGATGTTGTAGAGACTGAATTTGATATTGAATGTTTAGAGGATGAATTAAACATCTTATTGGAAGATAAGGATAATTTGGATAATATTCTTCAATTACACAAGTATTTTGATGACTATATATTTGTATGTTGTAATATATGTGTTTTATGTTTGCAGAAGCTTATTGAAGAAAGAAAAGCTTTCCTTAGTGGAATTAGAAAAAAATTATATTAGCTCCTTGAATGAATTGCAAAAATCAGAAGAAGAATGTTTGACGATGAGTTGTTGTTTAGATGAAACTAACAATAAATTATATGATGCCGTGGCAAAATGTAGTGAAAAACTAATAGAATATGAATTTGTAAGTAAATGTAAATGCTTTTGAAATTATATGGAAATGTATATATTGTAGCCATTATCATCAACATACCTATCAAATGTGCCATTGAATAAATATAATGATCAATATAAACACATCATTTCTTATTTTGGTTTATTGGATAAGAAAGAATTTAGAGCGTTGCCAATGCTGCAGTCTGCTGTTAAAACGTGTTCCAAATTAGAAGGTACTATTTTTCAGGAAAAGGCTGATGATAATATTAATAACTTAAAGAAAAAGTAAGTGATAGATGTGTTGCTAATTGTTACCATGATTATACTAATACGTTTTTTTTTTTGATTTAGACTCTACAAAAGTATAAAAAACAAAACTTGCACAGAAGCACTGAAGGAGCAACTACATGCGGAGTCAAAGTTTTTAGATAATTTTAATGTGGACGAGATAATAAATTGTGTAAGGTATAGTAACCATTCATATCACAAGGATATCATGTTTACTGTTATTAATAAAAACAAGAATTGATTTACATTAGTTTATTTGTAAGAATTAATGGATTTGTTGTTACATATATGAGATTATAATGCCTTTAGTATAGAGTTCGCCATGGGGGTTCTCAAATGTATTCAGTATCCAGTGAATTTTGAACGTAAAACATTTTATTATTAACATCAAAATATGCAGAAAGATACACAGTTCAGCCAAATTTTTTTTTTTAAAGATGTCTACCATTGATTGATTTGCTCTCGAATGTTCGTCTGAAGTTCTCGCAAAGTGCGTGACTTACTTACGTGAACGCGAGACTTTCTTTTTCCTCATGGGAGCCGTTTGACATTGTACCCATGCTCTATACCTCCCATTCCCAGATCCTTGGGCCCTGTACCAATTTGTACAGGTCTTTGGCCGGTTGGTTCGTATAGTCTTCTGGGTTAATTTTTGGTTTCCCAAAAATTGCCTGTGTTCTAGGGTCCAAGGCCTTGTATTCACATAAGATGTGCTACGCGGTCTCTATTGCCCCTTCACACAGTCTTCAGCTTGGGTCCTCAATGTCAACCCCAATTTTCTGTAGGTGTGCTTTCAGTGCGGAATGTCCTATCAGGACACCTATTACTGTACCAAGGTGATTCCTACTAAGATTTAGTAGTTCGTCAGCCTTCTTTACTGATGGTTTCTTGATAAAGGTTTTGCCATGACTTTGCTTGGTTGTATTTCCCCAATATTCTTTATGTTGTTCTTGGACCCACTTTCGCATCGCCTCTCGTACTGTGTTTTTAGACACTCCCAGGGCAGGGTCTTGGTCCACGTACGAAGACGATGATCCTATCTTCGCTAGCTCATCGGCCTTTTCATTTCGTACGATTCCCGAATGCCCAGGCATCCACAACAAAGTAACTTCATTGCGTTCCGCAAGCACATTCAGTTCCCGTATGCGTTCCCAAGCCAGTCTTAATGTCACTTTAGGGTTCCATAGTATCAAATGTCGATCCGCTTCCACCTCTGCCTGTAGCACAGTGGTGTATTTTCCTAGTGGGATGGTGATTTTTGTATCCCCCAGCTCACTATATACTCCAGCTCCATAGGCCAGCTTCCCGGGCTTGTCACTGTATGCTTTTTCCTAGTTTTTCTATCCGTGATTTCCACTTCGAAAATCCTGTTAAATATGTGTACGGGAATCATATGGTCTGTTTTCATTCCCAATAGGTTTCCTCGCACATGATTGCCAATTTTGTTGTGCCCCAATTCTGAATATCTACTGCTCGGGGATTCTAGCAATCGGGAACACCCCATTCTTGCCTCAAATTTCCCATAAGATTTTGGGTCCCTCAAGTCGAGACAAACTAAATTCCGACATATTCAAATTTAATTCATTATTCCCTTTTATTATTTTAAATTACCAATCGGATGTCGAAGATCTCGGTAAATCCTCGGGGCTAGACGGGATAGAGTTATTGTCTTGTCCTTTAGGCAACCACCTGGCGTCCGACGAAGAGCCTGATGGATTCCTCCGCTTGTACGCCGAGCAGCAACTACAATGCTTTACATCAATACAATCGAATGGATGAATATATGAATGAAAGGTGCACCAGCGTGTTGCGTACTTTCTCATTGATTACTTGATGTAACGATGTCTTCCGCCTGGTTCGATTAATGGTCCCTTCTACATCGGCAGGATTGCATCTGCTCTACAATGGGACCTAGATTGTACAGCAGATGCCATCCTAGAGTTCATCAAGCTCCAGGCCCTTGAGGAAGCCCAGAATCTTGTTTAATGAGGAATTCTTCAGGTAAGCTAAGGAAGTAATTTCTCTCCCAAGGATGGAATATCTGATTCGGGTGGCCGCAGAACAGTCACACATAACGTGCTCTACTCTTTCTTCGTCCTCTATGCACCGCTGGCATTCGGTTTCTTCTGATAACCCGATTCCGTGTAGGTGTTTTCTGTGTCTGCAGTAACCTGTAAGCACAAGTAATTATTTTGACCCTTTTACGGTCACGTTTTAGTAATTCTCCAGTTCTGATATGATTGGGTGAAATGCAATCTTTTGCATGTACCAAACCAGGAGAATTGCTCCAAAATTGGAGTACTTTCTGTGTTAACTAGAAACAAATTTGTTGTTTGGCTATCGAAGTTAATATGCCAATTGCCGGTTCTGGACCCTGGAAGCTGTGTCGGCTGTCTCATTGGCTTGAATGAGGGAGTGACCCGGGACCCAGATTAGGGTTAGTTTGTTAGACGGCCCTATTGTATTTAGAATGGTTTTGCAGCTTCAGATCAGTTTAGAGTGGCATTTGTGCGCCCCCAATGCTTTCAATACAATTTGACTGTTATTTTTTTTTTTATTAATTTGTGTTTGAGGTACTTATATTGTGGAGTTTTATAACTTGGAGAATGGGTTTTTGTACAGGACCAAAGCCAATTGATCTGAATGCATTGCTGCAAATGGGTTATCATCTGACCGACATTATTTTCAAGAAGTAAAAAACTTCCAAACTTCCTTCAAAATTTACTGTTCATTTGAAAACCGCCAGATTTCCGCGGCGGAGCTTGCATTGTTGTTGCGGAAGAAGATAAAAGTTTACATCTTTTGTTTTAGATCTAAGCAGCAGCTTATGGAGGATATACAAATGAAATCTGATCATTATGAAATATTATCATTAGAATTAGAGAATCTATCAGTCGAAGTGTCAGAAAAGCACGTTGATTTGCCATCTATAGCTATAGCCAAGCAAGAAGTAAAAATACTAGAGTAATATTACTCACATAAGTACACCTAATTTATATTAATTTTTTTTTAATTCAGAGAAAAATTAACACACCTTAAAGAAGTTGAAAGTGTATTTAACAATATACTTGCATATCACATTATGCTTTATTTTATGTTAGTTATTAACAATACTGATATACAAAGATCAGATGTGTTTTTTCGATCTGTTCATCATTATATAGCACATAATTTAACAAAATGTGAATTGCGAATAGTAAGGTTTCTATATGTTTCTTTGATTTTTAATTGATGAGTCCCTTTTTAGGAATCTATGGCTGACACTATAAAACAATTTAACTTATATGAAAAGATGCCGTTAGAGGAAACCAATTCATTATTGCAAATTTTACTAAGATTATTGTCGGGAAATAAAGCACAGAAATTAGATGTAGATTTGTTAAGTGACTTCCAACGCAAAATTTTCGAAAACAATTGTGATGAAGATCTTCGATTTCAAAAACAAGCCCAACTAATGTAAGAACGAGATACATATTTATATTTTGAATTAATGTCATTGCAGTTAATGATAATTTTAGTGAGAAAAGTAATCAAATCGTCAGAACCTTTTTGACCAATGGTCCAACATCCGAGTTTATAACATTTCCCTTCAAAGTGTATAGAATGCTCCATGAAATAAATAATATTTTGAACATTAAAGATAATACGATTACAGCCGCACTGACTATATGGAAAGATGCTGTTGTAAGTATATTTAAACAAATACATATATACGTTTTCTATATTAAATTATTTCAGAAACAAATTTCTGAAAATCCTTGGTTCAAAATTAAAAGGCAGATGTGGATGTACTTTCTCATGCAACCGAATAAAGTATTAGCATGTATTGCGAAAATTAAAGATGAGGAAAAGAGAATCAGGACAGAATCAATCTGACAACATATTTTCTACAACGTATTCTCTCATTTTGTCAAGTGATTATGTAGATTAGATCATATTTGTATAATTCAATGCCAACATTTTTTTGTAGATGTTCAATAGTGTTGGCTATTTTTTTTAATTTTAAACCACTTCACCTCCGGGGATAAAAAAATAAAAACCTAAAATTTAATGTATATCTATCTTATTATGTGTAAACGGTATTTTAGTTACTTTAATTACATATTAGGCATTTCTGATTTTCAAGTTAATTATTGTGTATTGTTAAGGTTTGTTTATAAACTGTTTAAAACGCTTTGAGATTACACAAATAAAAAAAATTATTTAACTAACTGAACGATTACAATGATATTGAACATACGTCTTAACTGTACGTTCGTCGTCACTACTATGATGAAGGTTGTCATTCTACCTGAAAAGGAAACCAAAATACTCTATTTTACGGAACCAAACATGAACTCTGTTCCAACACGCTGATTGCTGACGGTTCGTGATCACGTGAACCAATCAGAAAACATTTCAGTTTTCAAGGACCCCAAACTCTCCAAACTGTCCGATTAGTTCACGTCATCATGAATCATCAGAAAACTGCATTTTGGAACAGAGGTATGTATATTCGGTTGCCTGAAATAACTTTATTACTTTCTTTTCCAACACTCCCCTTCAATAAAATTATTTTAGCATTTTTAATTTTTTATATAACAATTACATTCTGCTGATACTAATCCCAGATCATTTCTGAATTTACATCTCGCTAGTGGTTTGGTAAACATATCTGCTACTTGATTTTCTGTACAAATACATTTAATCTCTACAATCTTATTTTCTAGCTTCTCTTTAATAAAGCAAAATTTTATATCAATGTGTTTAAGGCGTCTGTTATTCTCTGGATTATATGCTAGACGTGTTGCTGGCTGATTGTCACCAAATAGAACAATTGTCGTGAAAGGTAATTCACGAATGTAAAGGTAGGCAACCCAGTTGACATTCTGGGAGTACATAGGATTAATACAA
>JARFOC010022384.1:0-10047 GCA_031763485.1 Osmoderma eremita
TTAGGGAGATCATCATCAGCATTGACAGCAGCAAGAATTGCATTTAATGTAGGTGGCATATTCTGTATAAAAAAACTGTACACTTTACGTCGAATAGGTGCTTGCGTGTTATCATCATATGTTTGTAATCGGTCATTTAATTGTATGCCTTTCCCTTTCTTGGGATTTTTTTGACTTGATAATGAACCAGTTTGTTGCTCCTGTTTTATATTATATATTGTTAGCTCTGCGCAACCCAAAGCTCTACTTGCTTCTTGAACGGCAGCACTCACATTCACGGATTTATTTAAATAATTTAAAACATTTGCAATCATACACTTCTCCTTTCAGCTAAATTTTTCTCCCTTACGCCGTTTTCCCCCTACAAGCTCCATTAATGCAGTGAAAACTGTGATTAAATGTATAGATTATTTATAAAATCCAAGAAAACTATTCATATTACACTGTGCACGTTCGAAAAAGATGGAAGGGTTCTGAAAAGAACGATTTGTAGAACTATATATAAACAAATTAAAGTAGAACTTAACTAAAAATATTTTAAAACTACGACGATTACGATTGACAGCAGTTGACGCTAATAAACAGATAGATAGGTTTTTTGCCGACGCCGACATATGTGAATAAGTTGCAAAATAGCAATCGGAAGTGAAGGTAGCGCTAATGACATCAACTAAGGATAGTAAGAGATAAAAGTTGCTATCATATCCCATACTGCATACGAAGGTTGAGACGATCTATAGTAATATTGTAAATTCTCCAATAAAGGAGTTGGCAATATGGCAATAATGATTTGTCAATTCTTCATAAATAGGGCACGCAAATAGGATGCTTCCATAGGCCAGAGAAATTTGAATGTTTTTAAGTTTATAAAGACAGATTGATGATAATTGTTATAGGTGTAGAAAAAACGTCAACGACCACGTGTTAAAAAGCTCCTAGTTTTTTTTAAACTAGGTTATTACCTAGTTTTTTTATACGCGATTGCGCCAACCCCAACTGTAAACTTGTTATGATATCTTTTCTTTATTGCAAGCTAAAAAGTGTCTTTCTTTCTAATTTATTCCTTTCTCTGTGAGAAAGCTTCCGATATTCTCAATTGAATTTTGACCCCGATGGATGCGGCAACTCATCCGGGACTGGAGGACAACTCTCGGCCTCCTAATGCAATTAGGCCGTATCTGGTGCAGATCTCCCGCGAGTGCAATGAGCGCACGCCGGGCGACACGACATAGCGAAACCCGCACGCACCCCGGCGGACTCGCGAACGCCGAGGATCACCCGCTGGGAGATTCCGTGCCTGTCACTAATTCGATTAGGTAAAGCGTCGCACGATTATTAACGAAGATCTATGATCGGCCGCGGACGCACACCCACTTACGTCACGCATGGGAATTAGAGTAATCACCCCGTGAATATCGGGTAAAAAACCTGGTAATTTTATAAAATTTTGTGTCCAGGATTTTTTTTTTACCGAAAACAGGTGTCCGTTGTTGACCGGATATGTATCGTCGTGTCCGATCGCTGTGGGTAGTAGCGCAAACACCTCACTTCCGTGTATTTTAATCAAATCTCACTGTAGCATATATTATTTACTTGCGTTAAAACACATAAAATAATAATAATTTAAAAAGAATATCTAATATATACACAAACAACATTATATTTTATTCAAGGCTATCTAGCTGTTACAATTATTTTTTCCACAATCACTCTTGTGATTTAACATAATGCAGATTAGCCTTTTACACATGTGATTATCATTGTACCTGCGGAAACAAGAATAAAATGTATTATTATAACGCAATTTCTTTCATTTTATTTTAATAATAGGATATTGAATTATGCATATACAGTCCTGGGCAAATGTATGCAACCACGTAAATATATAAGAAGTTAGTAAAGGTATTGAAATAAAATTTGACATGTGAAAATTAGGAATGACGGGCCATCGTTCACTTTGAAAGATATCGAATGCTAAAAATAGTTGTGACGTACGAAAGTTAAATTATTGTCGAAGTTGTTTAAAATCCCGATTTTCATTTATATGTAAATCTCAAACTAAATAATTTAGGCCCCCAGTGTTATACTTTGTTGAAATCTCATTGTCGTGGAAAATCCAAAAATGTAAAGAAAATCCAATCTTAGTACGTTACAGTCTTTTGGAGCACCCTGTATGTTTCAAATTGCCTTCCAATGATGGCCCATTAATGCTATTTTCACATGTAAAATTTTATTTCAATATATTTACTATTAACTTCGTGAATATTTATGCGGCCCCATACATTTACCCATCTCTGTATATGCATGCGTTAGAAGAATATGGTACTGCGGTATAAATGGCAACTCTTAGTGTCATAAAACGATAATTAGACGTTGATTATTACTAATTACAGATGTTTTCCGTCTTAATAGTAAAAATTTGTATTTTGCATTCCAAATAAGCACCGTTTTCATAATTAGAACATAAAGAGGATTTGTGTATTCTTAAATACACTACACAGAAGCGCATATTGCGTATTTATAACATATTTTTCGAAAATTTTGATTGATGTGTTTTTGCCGAACACAACCATCAACTGTTGACCGGGTTTGTCGTACCACACCCGGATATTTTAGATACCACTGCACCAACCTCACTACTACTTTAATTTATCGTAATAAAACGAATGGTATGCTTGTTTTAACACTAAATAACTTAGGTCCCAAGTTAGTTTGTTGAAATCTTGTCGCAGTAAAAAAAATGTAACCTTAGTACGTTGCAACTATTTTCACATGTAAAATTTTATTTCAATATCTTCACTATTAACTTCGTGAATATTTACGCGGCCCCATACATTTGCCCATCTCTGTATATGCATGCGTTAGAAGGATATGGTATTGCGGTATAAATGGCAACTCTGAGTGTCATAAAACGATAATTAGACGCTGATTATTATTAATTACCCACGTGTTTTACGCTTTAATAGTAATATATTTTATTGCGTTGAAATAAAAAAAACAATACATAATTTGCATTTTCTGTTTCAAATAAGGAACGTTTTCATAATTAGAATGAATATAAAGAGGATTTGTGAATTTTAAATACACTACGCAGAAGTGTATATTGTGTATTTATAACATATTTTTTGAAAATTTTTCATGCTGTGTTTTTGCCGAACACAACCATAAACTGTTGACCGGATTTGTCGTACCACACCCGGGTAGTTTGTATACCACCGCACTAACCTCAGTACCACTTTAGTTTATCTTAATAAAACAAATCATATACTTGTTTTAACACTAAGTATGTATAACTTAAACTATATGTACATATTACTCTTAGTGCATATTATATCAAACAGTTGAATGCACTGAAATTACATCATTACGATCACTTGAACCTTTTTATTTACTTACCCCCTTACAGTCTGGTGGCTTTGGTAGATACCCATCATTGGAGGGCGAACCTTATTAATTCGATTAATAAGGAAAATTCATAATCAAACGCCCGCAGGACCGTAATTCGCCCGGTCCAATTAAATATGCATTACGACATTTGCCTCTGTTTGCTAATTCCCTTGAACAAACAGATACTCGGCCTTTTTCGCGACGTCTGCTTAGGAAATCGGAGGGGGTGTAAGTTGGTTTGCCCCCGGCCGGAAGTGTAGTGGTAGTAGTGAGGGCGCTGTACTTTGCGCGAACCGAGACCCTGGAATTGAATTAAGAGTGCCGCGGCCATAAATATTTCCTTTTCTCATTTAGACAATTTAAATACTTCATAAAAATGTAGATGGAGCGGAGGGTGAGGGTAGTTGTTTGCGTTAGCTTTCTGTGTTCTCTGGAGCTTCCTCTGTTTCCTCGCTACTCTTGGATGGTGATGGAATTTTATTAATATCTTTCGTTTCTAGTTTGTTTCCTTTTACCCTTTCGTAGGAATAAGGTTTTTCGACCAACAGCTATTGATGAATTGCTTAAACTGTGAACTATTGGAATATGCAGATGACTTGAAAATATTTACAGTTATTGAGACTGTTGCTGATTGCGTAAACCTGCAAACTAATCTATTACTTATTGACAGTTGGTGTTTGCTGAATTATAAATCACTTTGCACGGTTTTCATAACCTTTTAAGAAGTATGTTGTTGATACTCGAATGATTCGGTATATAGGGCTTGTTTTGTAACGTTACACATAGGTATTTCTTACACGTAACGTTAAGCGGCATAGTAGGCAACCAGTTATACGTTAACGCGTCGTCAGGATGAAAAAATGATGAAATACATTACTTATAGACGGCTTTAAAGTAAAGAACAAGCCAGCGCTGTATGTATTAACGTTACAAAAAGCACGGTATGTCGGTAATACAGAATTGATTTCAAGCGCCATCTACTGTGTTAACTTCATATTAAATCTATCTAATTAAGAAGAGCATATATTAGGAATATTCAATCAATAAAACTTCATGTAGCAAAGATTATTATTTAAAATTTATTCTTTTTTTTTAAAATATATTCAGAATTTAAAACAATCGACTATACGTGAACATAATAGGTTAAAAATCGTTAGAGACAGATATATCGTAGTTTTCCATAGCATTTCGTGAAAGTCATAAGCAAAGAGACGATAACGCCTGAAGGAAAAGTTTGCGTCACATGATCGACCTGTTTCCACAACGGTCGACTTTATAATCAATCAACTGGTTTTACCCCAGCAACCCCTGGCTTCTTGCTCCATCACTACCCTGCATAGTCAAGCCAGCTACCGACATGGATGATTAATGAGACCGAAGTTAACGTAGCTTTCTTGCTGCGAGGGTGATATCGGCATCGGAAAAAAGGGGAATATTGTTGAGTGTCACCAGTAAAGGAATATTCTTTATAGGTATCTGTCGGCTTTTATGGAGGGTAATTTGCAAAGGAGGCAACTTTCTAATGGATTACTGTTAATCAATTTACGTCATCTGTTTTTTACCGAACGGAATAGACAGTTGCTGACCGAATTTGCGGCATCAGAACCGTTTGGTTTAGGTACTAGTGCATACACCTCACTACCATTTTTTTGTATCTCAACAAAATGTATGCATAAACGTTATTCGATATTCCAACTCTTCCTTATCACTTATCGGTTTTGGAATAAAGTGAGCTGGGGACAAGAAATGTCACGTATGTTATACCTACATCTTAAAATATTATAAAACAAAGGAGTACCGCCCAATTATATATGAGAGTGTATGTAGGATATTTCATCGTGTACAATACATCGCGACCCGGTTGCATACGAATTGCCCGAACCAACAGAGGTTTCGCAACTCCTGAGGATTCCCACTTCACTCCCTCTCCAACCCCCAAAAGTCCCTCAAGGGTTTTACGCCGTTACGAACATATTGCTTCGATGTATTCTCGTTAGACTCGCGTCAAAATATCACGCTGCGCTATCCCGTTGATAATACTACTATCTAGCTTGACGCTAGGGCCCTCGAGTACGAAATACATAGCAGTAAATCATACCACCACCGTGTACGGAGTAAATTTGCAGAAATTACCGCCTGGGTGGTGGTTCTATAGTGTCTTTGTTTTTATTCTAGGTACTTGAGTTTAAATAAATTGACACTGTACGGTTATATTTTTCCATACAATAATAATTTACTGGTGGGCTGTTTGGCTTCTGCAACTTTAAGAATATGCATCAGGACAAAATGTTGTAAGTAATGTTTTTAGAAGCTTAAGGAAATGTTCATCAATCGAGGAGGATCTTTCTGAACCCCGGTACGCCTTTAGCTTCGAAAACATCTGCTCATAGATCTATATATGTAGACCGAAACGGTAAATACCCGTTTCGAAGATCAGGAAAAGTCGAATCTAATTTTGGGTAAAAAAAACCCTAAAATTTTGGCGATTACTCTCGTAAGCATTTTGAAGGAGTGGATTTGATTGCATTTCAATAAGAGTTCCATCGGAAACCTTATTGGTTCGTCTTCAACTTGTTCTCGAAAATACGCAAGAGCACTGCATTCTCAGTTATATCTTTGAATCGATTTTCAAACTCCAACTTTGTTAGTACATTTATAGGTTTTTTTTCTTTTGGAAACGAAATGTGTATTTTTTATTGGATCTCCGTGTAATATTAAAAATGTACGAAATAAATAGCTTCAGTTTTGATTTAAATCCATTGACGTCACTGAATAGTTCAAATTTCCCTTAATTTCAGATTAAAAATATTACAGGTATTTGCACAGTTACAGTTTACAGTTCTGACCGATCCGTCGTCCAGGGTAGTGTACATTTAACCATTGTAGCCTGTTCTTAGCATAGACATGGCAGCCGACTAGTTGCAACCAGCTTTCACATCTAAGGTTCAAAGGAATGTTATTTAAGAGGTCATAGAAACCGTTCATTAAGAAGTTTAAGAATCCATCGGCATTTAATCGACGGGGAAGAAAATTTGGTCCTATTAAATGAGGGTCCAGTATTCCCAACATTGCACCGAAATTGATGTTGAAAATTATTTTTGTGCACTGCGTGTGGATTTTCAGATATGAGATTCCGTTGATTTTGGATGGTAAATCATCGGGTAATAAGCCTTGGACACGCTGGACGTGGTAAGGGTGGCGCTTCGTACTTCGTATCCTTGAAGGACTGTAACTATTTGACGGAGCGTTTGTGGATATAGCTTCATAGGATTTTTTTTTCTTGTTTAGGTGCGCTGAACCCACATTTTAATTTTTTCAATATAATCCTGAAACACCCTGTATATTGTGTATTTATTACAGTTCGTTGTTGTAATAAAGCAAAAACTAATTGGAAGTTATACTGATTGTTTTAACTCTGCATACTTAATTTATTAAACTTAACAACTTCTGTTCTGGTTTTGTCTTGTTACTGATCTTTTTATGCATATACATATTTAAAATATCGTGGAAAATTTCATTCGGAATATATAAAGATTGCGTATTCTGATTTACAATAGAGCATTTATTTTCTTTTTCTTCTGCAATTAACTAAGTTATTGCGTACGATAGAATTGTTATGTAAATGAATTTTTTTTAAATAAAGCGGTTGAATCAAGGACGAATAAATTGAGACTGAGGTAATAATTATTGAATAATATTAAAGAATTCTATTTCATCCATGGGATTTCAACTAAGAATATGCTAAAACATCATTATATCAAAATCCATCGTTCTATTGAAATATGTTAAATGGAAGTGAGGTGTGTGCGCGTGCCGGGTTTGTCACCGGTCGTAACCCGACGCAAGCAGTTCGCGACCGCGTATGAACACCCCTAAATTTTCTTTTGCAATTAACAACAAATAGAAAAAAATTAAAATGTGCAAAATCGTCCCAGAATCGCATTGTTTCAATATCGATTCGTGAAACTACGAATGCGGGTGACATTCTGACGGCTTCATTTTCGCGATTCTCATAGAATGAATGAACGAAAGGACACTGGCAGGCGAGCAACAGGAAAAAAATGACATAGCGGCCCGTCACCTTGTCACCCAGTCGAGATCTTCCCATTGTGTATTCTCGCTTCGCGAGCTCAGGGTTTCCAGATGCGACGAACCTTATTTGCAAATAACAATACCGCAAAAACCGCGCGATCCGCTGGCATACGACAGCGGACGTCTCGAAATAATAATAATAATAATAGCAATGATGATTGACTGAAATACTAGCGTAAGGCAGCGTTGATCTTTGGCGCACTGAAGCAAACACTTGCTTACCGGAATAAAGACAGACCTGCGAGGCAAAAAGAGAAATGCGAAGTGAGGAAGAGGGGAAGTGAGGGGAGTATAGGATAACGTCCTCGGTCGACCGACTGTGGTAAATACAGCTGGGTGTGGTTGGCGGTCGAAAAGGGGCGGCATCGTCATGGCAACCCCTTTCCAATCGACATGCAATGAAAAATCCCCGAGAACGCCAGCGGAAAACATAATCAATAGTCATAATTCCATAAGAGAGCGGCAAAAGACAGGAAATACGGCCGAAAGAGTGGAAGATACGAACGAGATGCGGGGGGAATCCTTGCGGCGACTCAGAAGTTATTTTTAATCTCCTCGTATTTATTGTTTAAATTCTATTAAGTATACATCTGCACGATTATTAAATACCTTTATCAATGCTAAAAATTCTTTATTCTATAAAAATGTGGGAACCGGAATTGGGGATAGTGCGCATGTAGGCTACGCAACCGGTTACAAGGCTACGCGAGCCGTTAACGCTGGTGGCTTAAGCTGGGTAAAATAAATTATACGTTAAAATATGTGAAAATTATCCCAGTCTCAGTCATAACTCAAATGTTGCACGAATACTATTAATTATAACTATAACTATATTAATCGCTGCTATTTCTCCAAGCTGTAAATCTATACCGTTTATTAAATGTAATAACAAAAATTCATAGAACACGTTTATGTTTTGGTTTCTTCTTACTATTTTGTTCCCACTGTACGCCCTTCCGTTGGAGTATTGTTAAAAAATATGTACTTACATCACGCATGATGCAAACTGTTTGAGTCTGCAATGTTTAATTTAAAATCAATTTCACAGTTACCGGTATTCTCTTGTGAGTAGTAAATTATGTTCTCTTTATGCGCAATGTCAGAATCAAATTGTATTGATATAAATGACCACACATTATTGAAATAGACTTTCTCTCAATTGTTTAGTTTCGGTTCCAAATCAAGGTAACCGTTTTTTTAAAACAAAATATAATCATTCTCAGTGAGTAACAATGGTAGACAATACAAAAACATTACAAAAAAACGTTCTCGGATTACTGTAACCTACACGTGCTTCAATTTTGATATGCTTTCATTATTAGAAATGATTTAATTCCGGGTTAAATGTCCTTAAAGTCAACAGGAGCTCTTTTTATGTTAAAAACTATGAATGCACATTACCTGAACGTTTGCTATTTTGAATTTATGAAAAAAAAATCTTTAGTGTTTCTATAATTATTTATTCTTTCTGTTGTCAAGTCACTAATATCCGTGTTGCTATATTTAGGTCCATTACGATTTAGTAATGGTTGCAAATTTCAGTAACTGCTTCAATTGCCTTGCATGCAAGTATATAATTTCACGCATATATCCAATCATGGTCAATGGTTATTTCCATGGGCAAAACGCAGGTGTCGTCAATAGTATATATATATAATCATCCCCTTATACCCATTAGGGGTAGGGTGGTTAATAAACCTAATCTATTTCATTAATTCTTTATACATTTGTTCCATTTCTTCTTATTGCTTGTCAGTTTTCATGCTTCATTCCATTCTGATCCTTTCTTCTTTAGAATTTTCCCACTATATTATCCCATGTTTGTTTTGGCCTACCTCGTTTCTTCTTGTCTTTTTGATTCCCACACCCTCTTCACCAGCATTGAGTTGCTCATTCTTTGCAAATGCCCCCACCATCCGCGCTGTCATTGCTCAATAAATTCTTTCATTGGTATAATATTTAGTTCTTTCCGGATATTTTCATTCCTAATGCGGTCCATTCTTGATACTCCCTTCACTCTTATCAAATACTTCATCTCTGCTGCTCTGATCTTGCTTCCTCTCTTGGTTCGTCAATATCCAAGATTCGCAACCGTACGTCAGTGTCGGTCTATATATAGCCTTGTAAACATTCATCTTTGTCTCCCTTGACACCTCTTGCTTGTTTCAAAAACCTTTATTCAACGCATAGTACACTTTATTTGCTTTTCCAATTCTGTTGCCAATGTCTATCCCGTGTTTTCCTGTTTCTTCGAGCGTTACACCTAGGTATTGAACGTTGCTTACTTGTTCGATCTGTTCATTCTCTATTGTTATTGCTATTTCCTTCTTTTCTTTCGATATTATCATCACTTTCGTCTTTCATTTGTTCATCCTCATCCCGTTCTTTAATAGCATCTCGTTCCATATCTTTAAGGCGTCTTCTAGCTCTTCTCCACTTCTTGTAATTATAGCCACATCATCCGCAAAGACACGATGAGATACACCAATTCTTTCTGTACCCAATGTATAGTGGTTTACTTCTTTTTTCTACCTCCCTTATTATTTCATCCATGAAGGTGACAAAAAG
>JARFOC010022395.1:0-10047 GCA_031763485.1 Osmoderma eremita
GCGAAACAATTGTTACTTTTATTTTTAATATAGTGAAGATTTATACTGTTTCAAGTGTTTTATTTACATAATATGGAACTTCATCAAATAAACGCCAAATGAATCCAATACCATCAAATTGTTTATCGTCACGGTTAATTAAATACGCACAGGACTGCCACCTATACCATTCGTATTTGAACTTCATATTGAATTTCCATTAATACCCGACGTTCAATCGGTAAAGTCGGTCTCTGTTTTGTAGAGAGTAAGCGTAATATGAGTAGAGCCAGCGACAATTAATGGGCATAAAAAATGTTACTAAATCAGGGAATACTTTATTGTTTTTATATCTTGTAAATTAACATAAAAAATTACCCATCACAAAACACCACACAGCAGAAGGGTTTTGGAGAAATTTCACACACCACATCACGGGTTCACCAGACGAAGAACGACGCGCCAGTGGAATTAACCGTGCTCAAGTTGCCACCGTAGAGTCCTGAGGAGGGCCGCATGCTGCTAGTATGGTTTGGAAACCTTCGACATACCAGTTACGTCGCGGTACAGTCCATAATAATAGATTGCCGTGGTAATGATGGCAGGGATATTTGAGATGGTAACGGGAGCAACGAATAAAATAAGAATAAACGAATTGAAAAGTGAAAAAAGTAAAGTCCGTGAGTGAAATTAAGAAAAAGGATATTACGAAAATGAGAGCTAAAGGAGGGGTGATTGGAAAAGTTTAGTGGAGGAAGACTTGGGGGGGAGGGGAGGGGGGTAGAGCGAGTAATGAGGGCGCAGGAAGACAGAAGTGGGTGGACACATCATACACAGGTTATTAGATAAGGTATTTGATAAATTAATTCATTCGATAAAATTATATGTTCGTATTATTGTTATAGTAACATTGCTAAATTATATTTTCAAACACATCGTTTTTCCATATTATTTAAATAGGTTAGAATTTTTGTTTAAGTCATTGTAATTAAATTAGTATCAATTAATTGTCAGTCAGAAATTGCCCGGCTTGTGTCAACTTGACATAAATAAGAAGAATCCAAATGTATTCTTATTAAAATTCATTAGAAATTAAATTCATCATTTTGTAACATTGCAACACATAATTAAATATAATTAAAGAATTTCACGAAAACCCTGAAATCGATTGCAAAAAGTGATACACCATTCTATTGCAAATTACATGAGCTTTTAAATGAGGTATCACTGAACCCCTTCTGCAATTTAAAAACTTTACGCTACGTATACCTATAAGGCGTACAATGTACGCAGTTAGTTGTCTACATTTTTCTGTGGATACATGAACTACTGTACGCCCCCATATACACGACGCGGCGGTCCCAACACTACTTGCCTGAGATGTACGGTTACTAGTGGACAGAAAAAGTCAGATTTTTTGGGATTGACCGAAATCTGAGAGGTGCTTGAATAAAAAATGTACAATATAAACTTGGGTTTTTAAAGTGCGGTTAAAGGTATAGTATAGTATATGTACGGTGTGCTAAGTTACATTTCCATGTGCGTACTTTTTCTCTTGTATATTCCAATAAATAACTGATCATGCTAATTAAACAGTTCTAAATGCATACTTACGTATATGTTTTTTTAGTTAATCTATTGTAAAATAATATTTATTACTTTTCAGGTAAGATGTCACTTGAACTAACTAGTAAGATTCCTATGAGGTAAGTTGGCACCATTCTTTAAAATTAAGGGCATGAAATAATGCGCAGTGCATTTTTGTACTGACTACGGATTTTCTAAGGAAACTATCTGTATACAGCTTGTTGACAAGATACAGACATTTTTGAATTTGAATGCCGGTTTCAATATATCACTAGAACGATACCAAATTGATCGGATAGAGAAGCGGAGTATATTCTTATTAAACTCATTATTGTCAAGCTCGCCTGCGAATTTTGCGTACTTTCGCTAATTTACTATTCTTAACTACGTGTCGATGGTTGCATATTAAATGTCTATCTCCCTTGTTTTCAGTCGGAAATTAGTGTTGTTCCACTGGCTATCTGATGAATAGCCTATTATCCAAAGTTTTACCTTAACCAGAGATACTAAATCTAACAGTTTTTTTTCCTTTGTAGGTTCTACAACATCAAACTA
The DNA here is from genome assembly GCA_031763485.1 of Osmoderma eremita. Lineage (NCBI taxonomy): Eukaryota > Metazoa > Arthropoda > Insecta > Coleoptera > Scarabaeidae > Osmoderma > Osmoderma eremita. Next base: position 2,122 of record JARFOC010022395.1, read on the forward strand.
AATTAGTATTAGTAAATAAATTTAAATCACATGTGCAGAGTGTAACATATTGACATCAACATAACCCTACCAAAGTCGCATTTGACATATCGCAATATACATACCGTGCTGTTTTTGTAACATTAAGCAACACAATAGGCAACCAGTTATACGTTAGCGCGTCGTCAGTTTAGATTTATGCCCAGTGCAATTACGCCACTATTATTAATGAATTGTATTTGGCTAGCACGTTTAAAGGCTCTACTATAATTTAGTTTTTCTAAGGAAACATTTCTAGCATACCATGAAAACCTTAAATCAACGACGAAACTTTTAAAATTTATTATAATGGAATTTGGTAGGGAAATATTATTTGTGTTAGCAAAACAGAGCTATGAAGAATTTGATTATGTTTTTAGAAAAAGAAAGTACAAAATTTCAATTTGGAATGAAGAAATTATTTTATTCTAACGATTAATGAAAACAAACGAAACACCAGAACAAAGGTAAATGTAGTTTCGTCAGTAAAAAGTGTTTTATTCAAAAAATGTTTTCATTTAACAAATTAAACATTGTTTCACACAAATCTGTTCGGCTTATTTTAATTTCTTCGAAAAGCTCTTGATGATTTGTATTTTGTATGGCTTACACCGAACTACACCGAACTTACTTCTCAATTCCGTTCTGTTTCTATTTTGTTTCTTATCTCCCTCATATATCCATTTCTTACTTTTGTTATTTAGCTTATCTATGTATTATCTGTCTTCGTGTTTCCTATCCTTTTCTATTACTTTCACCTTCTGTTTTACCTATGCCATCACGATGTAATGGTCAGTGTCTTGCATCCCGTATACTTGATTGTTTATTTTTGGACTTACCCGCGAATAGTATAATTTGTGGGTGCTTGTTAGTTGTAAAGTTCCTTTGCCGTTTTTTTTGTTTCACTAATTCCCAATATTTGTAATTTATTACCGTCCATTTCCTATATCCTGTCGTTATAAAAGCTTCATAAACTTTTTCGCTAATTCAGTTCACTTGTCCAGTTTTCCTTATTTGGATTTCTAGAAGTTCTTGCATCTATAAATTTCAATCCTGCACTGAAGGTGTCGTCAGTTATCGTCTGTATTCCTGTATTCCTTTATTTTGCTGCCGTGTGGGTTTCCTTTTTGTCTACAGCATGTCCCTTGTCGACTCTGTGTCGCTTCTTCGGCATCTACACCACCCACCTTCCCAATCACTTGTTCTAATTTATGTTTGTGATCTTCCGTTTTGCTTACTTACTTGTTACTTTTTGGGGAGATGACATCCGCCAGATTCGATAATCCATTCCTTCCACTACCGTCCCTAAACCCTATCGCATAACGGATGCCATCGTAGATGGTTCTTAAGGCAGCTCAGAATCTTGTTCAAAGAGTAATTCTTCAGGTCAGCTAGGGAAGCAATTTCCTTCCCAAGGATGAAGGACTTTATTCGAGTGGTTGCAAGACAGTGACACATAACGTCCTCTACTGTTTCATAGTCCTCCACACACAATCGCCATTCGGTTTGTTCCGATAACCCGATTTTGTGCAGGTATTTTCTAGATCTTCAGTGGCATGTAAACATAGAAGTAGTTATTTTGGTCCTATTACGGTGAAGTTCTAGTAATTCTCCAGTTCTGACGTGAATAGTTCCGCTTACTACTAGTAAGCCTTTTCTGTTGGCTTTTTTGATGTCCTTAAAAGACCCTATTTCTTCAGCCGGTATTCTACCTACTCGCTTCTACCGTAATTATCCTTAATTAGGTGACCTTATTTAGTTGATGTTTAGCCACTTATCCTTCTAGTAACCTGATTTTTGCCTCTGTCTCCACAAGTTCTCGGAAAAGTTCCACTTGTTCTTCATCAGGCTTCTGTGTACTTTTCTGCTTTCTTTTAATACTACATTATCTGTCATGATCATCTCACAGTCTACCCTAATCTTTATTTGATTCTCGCTAGAAAATGATATTTTTCCACTTATTGCTGTTTCTATATTATTTCTTATGCTGGTCACACCCTGAAGTACCAAGCCTGCCGCGTCTTCGTCCCTGCTGGTTTGATGGACGGCTATCTTTAGACCTTCTTCATCTAGAGCTTCTTCTTCTCGTGATGATTGCTTTTTTCTCAGTTTATTTTTTTTTAATCCTTGTATCTGGCAGTGTTCGCAATACTTTTGTATATCTTCGAAATGGCTGTTTACCTTTCCCACTTTTTCCTAAATTTCAGCAGGAATGCTTATCGTGTTACACATGGAATACCTAAGCTGACACTTGGATGCAACTTCTCAGTATTTCTATTTTCTATCCCGTCAATTTTGAGCCTACCTGTATAGTTGTTGTTGTTGTTGTTGTTTGTATCATAATGCAGAGGCTTAACACTGCGGCCTTTAGGCCTATTGTATGAGGTTTGTGTACGTGTGTATCGTGTGTGTGTGTGCGAAGTGTATGGCCTGTTACTGCCTCTCCTCGCCATAGAGGGTAGCAGTGTTGATTTATCCTCAACACTGAAGGGTACCGAGAGGGATACCGACCGACCACCCTTGCTGCAACCGATCTTTAGAAAAATCGGCTGCCACAACGTAGATTCGAACCCCGACATCCTGTACAGGTGCCTAGCGCTCTTACCACTGCGCCATTCCGTCATTTTGTCTTGAGCTGTAACTCTCGTGCTTAATAAATGCAGCCTTACATTTTTCTTTAAAATCCGACTAACAGTGTATATCTTCTCTTAGTAATTCCGGCATAAATGTCTCTGTTGTGGCATTTGTGTTATTTATTTTATCTAACATCTTCTCCATTAGATAGGCACGTCATCTGTTATCTTCCATTCATTTTCGTTTAATTTCTCACATACCCATGTATCCGTTACTCGACTCTCCTCCCGCAGATTGTACATGCTGTTGAAACTTATCATCTTCGTGCGACATCTTGCTTGCTTCCACTAGTCGTTGTGCGTACAAATCCCATGATTTGTTAAATTAGATAATCTTTATTTATTTTTGTTAAATTTTAAGTAACCTGACAACTCTATCGTCTCACGTCACTTCTCACTTGTCACTGATTACTTTCCCCTAGCCTTCTCAATATAATAATATAGGTAATATAATATATAATCGTTAACAGAAGATACACACATATTCTCGACATCGTAGATAATCGTTTACTATACAAGTGCCTTGTAATGTACAGACTACCCACTCGTAGACCTTCTATGTTTAGGAAACGAACACTAATGTAACGAACACTAATGTAGGATTATTTTTAAATGAACTGATTTATATCCCTTGGTTTTTCCTATGTTTTTTCAATTTTGTTTATACACTATTCTAAATTCCCGATAATATTCACAAGTGACTGAGTTATACGTCCGCTCACTCCATATACATTCACAGAACTTCAGAGAAGGGTTATAACATTAAAATACTGAGTTCCCTCTTTTTAATTAAGATGAATGTTTTGATATTTTAAATTCTCCGAGGGTGCGTTAATAATAATAGTAGCGCATATAACGGTGAATTACAATTTGCCACAAACTTGTGGTTTCCGAGAGACCCTAATAAACACAAATGGATCACATGGGTTCTCACGGTGTGCGATACATTAGTATTCCTGTATGTACGAAGTACGCTATACCAACATTATGAAATTACTGAATATAAATATATTTCTAATGCGTGGTGGTTTCAGTGTTTCTGGATTGAAACTAGGTACGTTTTTGTACCTAAATATACTCTAATTCTTAATCTAGTATGCTAAAAATATTAAAACAATAGAGCCTAATAAAATTAATAACAATAGACGTGGGTATTTATCTGAGAGAAATGTAAGCTGCAATAACACCAACAACTACAATCTATTTGCTTTCTGTGAAGGTATGTTTCATTTCCCTGACATATTTCTATCAATATGCTTTACCCTTAACACCTGAACGCTAACACACTTATACGTTAAATTGAAAATCCCCACTCTTAACACACTATCTAGGGTGAGATCCACTTAAGGCTCGTAACGCTCGCAACACTCGTTGAATTGTTCCCCTTGCCGATTACGGTGTTGTGCTCAAATGACATCATACATCTGTCGTAACTAGCGCTCACAATATGCTTGCAATCGTAGGTGGGTCGGCATGATCGTTGAGACATTGTAGAATTGTAGGATTGCTACTAACTTAATAGTGATTTTTCATGAACGAACCAGATGTAATTATTGAACTAAATGTTGATGCTGCACGAGCAGAGATTTAAAATGACATTTGCATTTTCTTTTTTCAAATATATTTTCCTGGCGGATGAATAACATACTAACGTCAACCATGTTTGTTATTTAAAATACCTGTTAACCTAGCATTTGCGCTTTGATTTTTGATATTCTTGATAGCCTCGCTGAACGGATTCCTTCGCCGGACACCAAGACTAGACGGCAACTACCTTCACTGTGGTCCTTGTTGTGGTTTTGGCTGGGCCTGGTCTATCATTTTCTGGCCAGTCCTGGCCACTATCTGTTGCCTACTTTGCAGCTTTGGAGGTTAGAAATTTACTATTTAGTTCCACCCCATGAGTAGCTAGAGACTGGTGGTTCCGCTTCCGCAGAACCGCACATTACAGAAAGCATTTATACAATGGAGTACGCCCGGTGCCATAAGGTCGAGAGTGGTCTTCTGTCCAGCTACGCACCCGATAAGCCTAGTCCACCGCCTTAGGATTTATGCTTTTATCGAGGTCGTCTCCTCTCGGTCCGTGCAATTAAGTCTAGACTTCCTACCCCTTCGAGACTTGGTATAACAGTTAGACTCCCGGTAACCGCAAAACATACAACTGGCGTCGTTATAACCCTGTGCAGGCACTTGCCACGATATTACAGCTTAGACAAGGGGGGAGTGCCCTGAGGCCGCCCAGCTCCGTATTTACTCAGAGAGGGCCAACCTATAACCACCACTCGTCATGTTGTCGAGGGTGAGCCCAGACAAGATAGCCGTTGCCCTATCCACCATTTTAATTTATAATTTATCATCCCGCATCAGCAGAGAACTGTTTATATATAGTAATTATTTTTCTTTTTATCAGACGTATCAGAGTATTTCTTAAAGTATAGCCCGATTCGCGAATAACTCGAATGAATCCTATTTTTATTCCCACAAATTTAAATTCCATTCGCGAATTTTATTTAAAGGAATTAAAAAATAAGATTGGGGAACGAATCAAATTTATCGAATCCCCGCACCCTGTTTATCCGTGAGTGCACCGCGTGCGAATACGAACCGCTCACTCGTGGATGTGAATGAAGGGCAATCGCAGTTTCGATTTACATACATGCATGTGCACGTGCATAAACTGCCGATACTCATGAGAAAAATATGAACCGTATCATTTACATGCGTACATGAAGGTGCAATTCCGTACTCTGGTGTAATAGTAAAAAGCGCTTTGTTTTTTTTTTTCAATTTACCGTTAGGATAAAGTAGATAAAAGAACTGTCTAATCAAATTCTACACGGTGTCCAGAAAGGGTGTGGGGTATTTGCAAATTCAATAACTACAATAACTTCAATAACACTACAAGTTAGAAAAATTATAACTTTTATTTTTAATCGTTAGGCGAAGTTTTGGAAAATTAAGTGCCAAAGATTATGTTGTCCAAATGTTGACCCTCGCGCTACTGGCACTCCTCTAACTGAACGCGGAAATTAGCTGCGACGCGTCTACAAATCTCCCTGGGAACGGCGGCCATTTCAGTGCGGACATTGTGCTTCATTACAGTAGAGTTCATGGTTTGTTTGCATACACTTTCTCTTTAAGAAGTAATCAATGGGTGTAAGAACGGGGCTTCTCGGGGGCCAGTTGATGGTGCCTCGACGAGAGATTACCTTTTCCGGGAAAAGTTGATTGACAACCTCAAGTGATTGGTTTGAGGTGTGGCTCCATCTTGTTGAAACCATGTGTCCACACTAAAACCTTCAAATTCCTGAAGTTGTGGAACGAAAAAGTTTGTTACCATGTCGCAATACGGTTCACTGTTTACAGTAAGTGCTGGCTCTCGCCAATCATCAAAAAAATAAGGTCCAATGATGCCTTCGCCAGACATGGCGCAGTAGTTGGCGCAGTAGCGGCAATTGTGTTGGTTTACGTGGACACTTAAGTGAAAGTTCGTTTCGTCACTAAACAGAATGTTTTCGAACATTGGGAAGCGTTCCATTTTCTGATTTCAGTGCATTCCGTACGTTAAATACTGTACGATATAAACGTTGAGCTGCGACTATCGAATCACCGTTGCGGTAATAGGTGCGTAAGCAAAAAGTGCGATGGTCTCCCGGGTAAACTTCCATGGCTACTAAATCTCCAAAGAGCCGTTCAGCAACCTATCCTTACCGCGCCCTCCAAATTGCGCCGTTATATGGGCGGCGAAGATACAAATACACTTCCTGGACACCCGGTATATAAAGTTCGTTCTTTATTTTTTAAAAATATACATTTTTTATTTGGTACTTATTTCTCCTTCCTAAGTTTTCATGTCCTAAGTAAGGCTACACTATTATGCAAAAAAATTGTGCTAATTATATTAGCTTATCAATAGTTACTAAGATTTCATTAACAGCATGTGTGTATTCTGGGCAATAGAGCTTTGAGGATTTGGGCAACTTTAAAAAGCAATAATAAAAGAAGTTCATTAATTACCTGTAATATATGAGTTCGAAACGCTATGTACATTTTATTTTAATGGAAGAATAAAATGGATTCAGGAGATCAAGAATAAGTACAAAACTAATGGAAGTTGTACGAAAGCAGACAGTCACATACTTGCAGTACAAGTACATGTGACTGTCCGCGTTTCCTTTAAATAAGGCGAACCTTATTACAAGTATATTCTAATATTATCTCAAATATTTATGATACCCAACCTTAGCGTGCTATCATTTTCGCCGATTACAGTTTTCGTAGTCCCTTTTCGTGAGTATTGTTATCGATTCCAAACTATTCATACGAAATTCGTGCCCCAAATATAATCGACACTATAATAACCACAATATTTACTTCACCAGAGTTATAACACAAGTAAATTATAGCAGTAGCAATTTAAAGAATATTTCCCTAGCGATTATTTTGAATTCCTTCCTTCTGCTGTGCTGCACTGTTTTCGTGAAGTGTCGCGTTATTGGATTTATCGATTTTCAAAGCAATCTCTCAATGGGGTTTTTATATAAGAAGTAATTCTCAAATGGGATATACCAGAATTCGTATAAAATATAATCCACGTAAGTATCCAAAACGAAAAAAAAAACCTGTGTGAAATGTGTTAGTTGACTGTTTTGAATTCGAAATTCGTTTATAATCACATTTACGTTAGATACCTCTATTTTAGTACGCACATATATACGTGTAGGTATATAGTGTGGAAACTGCTGCAGAAAAATTCGAATTTTAGTAAAGTGCATCTGTTTTAAATTTAATTTAATTATACATCCATATGTAATTTTGCAAGAGGTAAACTTAATGTGTATTTGTATTTTCTAGAACTAAGTGAGTTTTAATTTAGTTCTCTCCTTAATTTAGTTCTTATACAACCCGTCCAAGGAAGTATGAAACAATGATTATAGTTTGTGCTTCTTTAGAAGTATATTATCTTGTGTTCAGATATGTCTGGTTCTGTTGTATATTTAAAAAAATGTCATAAGTGTAAATCACACCGGTTTTCGAAGATATCAAAAATTTGAATTAAAAACAAAAGTTTCAATTTCTTAATTTTGCCCAAATATCAAATTTTGGTGTGAAAACCTAAAAAGAGCGAAACTTGTCTAATGCGAACTGATTTCTGTAGTATTTTAACTTTCATCTTATTAATATTTGTGACGTAACTTTTATGTAGGTATAGGATACGGTGGCTTAAAATAAATTTAAGTTAAAAATACCCCTTACCACCTTGTTGAGTAAAGAA
>JARFOC010022406.1:0-10045 GCA_031763485.1 Osmoderma eremita
AGCGCACTTCTGGTGACGATCAGGTACCCTGTGTGTTTGTCAAAGATGCTCGGGTGGCTCTAGCGACTCCCTTAAGGAAATTGATTAGTCTCTCGATGGCAACCAGTGTCTTTCCGGCCCGTTTGAAGTATGTTGGCATAGTTCCCGTATTCAAAAAGGGAGATAAGCGTCTGGTGTCCAATTATCGACTAATCGCAAACTTTTTCATTTTCTCAAAAGTTTTTGAGCATCATATATACGACTCTATTTTTAATAATATTCACTGTCACATTTCACCTTATCAACATGGTTTCTTTGTGGGACGCTCTACTGTTACCAACTTTATCAGTTTTCTACAGTATGTATGTCTGATTATCGATGACCATGGACAGGTCGATACGATTTACACCGACTTTTCCCGGGCATTTGATCGGATAGACCACAGAATATTGCTAAATAAATTGTATTCCTTTGGCTTCGCTCCCTGCCTTCTGCAACTCATGTCATCATACTTGTCAGATCGCGTAAACTACGTGTTTTATAATCGCTTTAAGTCTAATCAGTTTTTGCCCACTTTTGATGTTCTCCAGATATCGAATCTAGGACCTTTGTTATTCATATTATTTATAAATGATTTACTAACTTCTCTTCCATGTCGTGGCCTGGGTTATGCCCATGATCTTAAAGTATTCGCCAGTATTGACAACGGCCACGATGTTTCACCATTGCAAAATAGTCTTCAAGTTTTTGCGGATTATTTTGAATAATTTATCGTTAAATGTTAATAAGGGTTTTGTTATGTCCTTTACTCGTAAAACCAGATTCTTTCCATCTACCTACGCATTGAATGGTCGTATTCTGGACCGAACCGATAACATTAAAGATCTGGGTGTTACTTTTGATATTCATCTAACGTTCAATCTTCACGTGAAAAACATTTCTAACTCTGCTTCTAGGAGACTGGGATTTATTATTCGATCTTGTAAAGCTTTTTACAACCCAGAGGTCATTAAAATATTATATTTTGTATTTGTAGTAAGTAGGTTGAAATACGCATCCGTTGTGTGGTATCCCTTTTACAACACTGAAAGGTCTCAAGTTGAAAGGGTTCAGCGTCGTTTCTTGAAATATCTGACCTACAAACTCACCAGAAGTTAGCCTGATCCAATATAGTTAATACGCTATTGGAGACGCATGATTTCCAGTCACTGCAACAACGTAGATCCATACATAGCGCAAGGTTCCTGTATAAAGTTATTCATAATCTTATCGACTGTCCGGACATATTATCAAAGGTACACTTCCATGTGCGAAATTATACTCACTCAGGTGCTTCACCCACCTTTACATGTGATATTCCTCGCATGAACTTATTACTAAGAGCACCGGTAGCTCATATGACGCAGAAGGCGAATGAAATATATCCTGACATCTTTATCGGGAGTGAATATTAGGATTATTATCAGGGTTGATTGTTTTGTTTTGTAATAAGTACAACTGTGTAATTGATATATATGTGTGTACGTATGCACGATCAAACACGGTAGGGGAAGCAAATTCGCCGGCACTGGTGCATCCGTAGAAAAGTCGTTCAATGACCACGTTGACAGCCTGTATATTTTTCTCCTGTAAATTGTTTGAGCTAATCAGCTAATATAGTTATTATTATTGTATCAATAATTAATTGGCCATTGTTTTCTACGACAGTTGCATACACACATTCCTTTTGTAGATCACAAGAAAACAATAACGTCAAGCGAAACTGAAACTCATTTTCTCAGACGATTAGAAGATGACTTTCCCCAGAAACCAAGCACTTGTTGACCAACTTGAAACCAACGAATCAACCAACGTGTAAAATACGCGTTCCGCAATTAGCATATCCTACGTTATGTTCGTTACATGTGTTTTGTCTGGTCGCCTATCTTTCGATTTACGATACAGCCCATCTCTGTTGAGGTACGCCGCAATTTCCGTAGCAGCGCGTTGCACTTCGAGGAAATAGTCGACGACTTTTCCATCTACATACAGAGAGGGCAACGATGGATGTCGCCACTGTTCCGACCGCAAACGGCCGTTCTCGAAATTAATTCGCGTTGTAGTGCGTTACCTTGTTACCAAGGTCGAGAAGATTATTCCATTTTCGTTTGTTTATTTTGTAAATGAAGACCAGTTCTTTTTTTTTTCAGGGAAATTATAATTGATTGGATTAACTCCGTAAAACGGTAGGATAGATACATAATAACGTAATTTTCGCCTTATTTAACAACTGGTTAAAATTTAAATGTCCTGTTATCGTTTTATCTCGTGCAAATATTTTAGTCGAATTTGTTTATTAATTTTATTCAAATAAACACATTCACGTGAACATATAGGCTTTTAGATAAGCGTCTAAATGTGAAAATCGTATTGTTGGGGGGTTAATCTAGGATTTGAGAGCGATAGTGCGATAAAGGCATTAAGTATCCATCATTTAGGCTGGGCATCTCTAAAATCGATCTGGTGTACTGTTGGCTTTGATAAAATTAGAAAAAATATGTAGTTAAACAGTTCAAAACAATTTTTTCTTTTACGAAAAATTTGCTATGTATATGTCCCTCAGATAAAAGAATGCAATGCAACTCGTTGTATTGTGTAACTACTATATCCTCATCACGTGTGATCAGTATAAAACCAACTTTCGTTCCGATAAGAAACATGGATCACAAACGACGTCCAACCGACATTTCCACCAAAGAACTTATAATTAAATTATATTCTCAAGGAAAGTCGCCAAGAGAGATTGGTAATTTAGTGGGAAGGACACATTCTACAATTCAAAAAATTATAAATAAATATAAATATGAAGGAACTTTACAAAATAAAACTGGTCGTGGAAGAAAACGCAAATTGAACGTTAAAGATGAACGATATAGGTATTACAAGAAAATTTAAGATTAATCCGAAATTAAGTGTTCCTAAAGTAGCAACGGATGTCGAGGCAACTGTTGGAAAACGCGTCTCAAATGATACTATTCGTCGGATATTGCATAAGTACGGTTACAATGGTCGAGTTTGCCGACGAAAGCATTTACTATCTAAAAGAAACCGTGTTAAACGTCTGGAATTTGCAAAGAAGTATATAAATCATTCCCTAGATTTTTGGCGGGGAGAGTTACATTCTCAGATGAATCACAAATAAATTTATTTGGTTTCGACGGAATTATCCCTGAAACACACTGTCAAGTATGGAGGTGGTTCCATACTATTTTGGGGCTGTACAACAGCTGGAGGTACTGGAAATTTGGAATTCATTGACGGTATTATGGACAAGACAAAATATCTTGACATACTTAAGAAAAATCTGAGAGCTTCAGCTATAAAACTCGGTATGCCACGGGTCTATTATTTTCAGCAAGACAATGACCCTAAGCATACCGCATATATAGTCAGGCAGTGGTTAATACATAATGTACCAAGGTTGCTGCAGACTTCCCCTCAATCCCCTGATCTAAATCCGATTGAGCACCTGTGCTCTTAAGTAAAGAAACGCATGAAGGATGTTAACCCTAGCAACAATGCGGAATTGCGACGTGAAATAATGAAAGTGTGGGAAAATATTTTCCAAACAGTGATAAAAAGTTTGCAGGCTCTATGCCAGAAGGACTACAGGCTGTCATTGAAGCTAAAGGTTACAGTATCAAGTACTGATGCAAATGTAACTTAAATGTACGCTTAATTTTGCGGTAGCATAATATGTCTTTATTTTCAGTTTTTCATAACAGGGATGTTAATGTCATTGCATTTTATTTTTGTTTGCAGTAAGCGTGTAGTTGTATTTGTACATGTATTGAAATATTAGTTGTATTTCGCGTTATATAAATATTTTTTTGCAAAACCACGCTACTTTTATTTTTTAGTTGGTGTACGCTCAACTTTGCGAGTGACTATATGTAGCAAAAACATATCGTGCATATTCATGTTAAACAATTCAGGTAGGGTTTCTCATGTTTATTACTTTTTTTCTTATATTATTTCCAATACATATATTCGATATTTAATTTTTATTAAATTTCCAATCATTGATATCTGTTATTTTTAGTATACCTTTGTTTAATAATCATAAATCAAGTTCGTACAATTTTTTTTTTGATTACCCATACGTAACATATGTACATACACACATACGCACACATTAAATGTCTACGTACATTGCACTATGCTTATAATGGCTTCACCTTGAAATACCTCCCCACCACTGTCGTACATGTTTGCTTTCATAATGACATAGCATTCCACGTAGATATTGACGGAAACTTATCTTGACGTAAGTTGATAAGGAGGCAGCGATGTCGCCGAAAATCGATGCACGTTTAATTAAAGTTTTGTTCGGATATGATTGCTTAATGGGAATGCTTGGAATGGTAGAAAATAGGGCAAAGTATGCATGATGTATGTAATTCTCGAAAGATGTTTATCAAGCCTACGTAGAAGTGTTGATAGGTGGTAAAATTTCAGGAGATAACATTGTTTTAAAGTGATAAGGCGTGTGACGAGTAAATTCTGTTTGTCAAAATAAACAGAGTAATGAATACTATAAAAATAATAGACAATTATTCCCCTTTCCTTAGATCTATATTCTGCAAGAGAGAAGTAAAACCTCTATCGGTATGGGATTAAGTTGATGCGATCATGGATATATTTGTTAGTAGTAATAGCAAATAATAATGATGATGTTGATTATAAAATAACCATGAAATTATGTTCAAATATTTCCTTAAATTATTATTTGTATATATAAAATTGTAAAGATAACGAGATAATGATTCGTTTAATATTTACTACTATAACGGTTCTTTTGATCAGTACGAACTTTAACTGAAGCGCAAGGACAATTCGTCGAATAGAACTGCATACATGTAGAAAAGTAGAGAGAGATAGCGCGCCATAGATGTCAGGTAACTACCAAGAAACAGAGAGCGGTAAAGAGCATAGGCATAGAACTCCATGCTACGGTGGACAAATTTTGTTACAACTTCTGTCACCAAATGGCGGCCAATCACCGTCCACCTTACGCGGTCCGCCGTAAGAAATTCCACTTTAATAAAATCCATATACGAGGGATGTCCGGTTACTAAGGTACGTTTGCGCTACATACCGCCTACTTGCACGCATTTTAGATGTGCATATATACTGAATAGGTGGCTATTGTTATTGCCTTAGGTTCAGTACAACGTGTGCAGTGATAGTCGCACAATGTCGGTTCCGATCGAAACATACTCCAAGTTTGAAGTGCGAGCTGTCATTTGTTCTTTGCATGCAAATAATGAAACACTTACCGAAATTCATAAAAAATGAAGACTTGCGGAGAAGGCGTTATGAGTCGAGAAAAGTGGACGCACACCTCTGAACGACGTTCCCGGAGGTGTGCGAAAAAAAACCATCAACAACGAAAACGGATGAGAATCAATTAAAGGTCGATACGCTGATTCAAGATCGTCTGTTGAAAATACGGGAAATTGCTCTACTGACTGACATTCCTAAAAGCTCTGTTAGTGAAGTCGTATCTGAATTAGGTTATCGAAAAGTGTCCGCGATATGGGTACCAAGACTGTTGACCGACCAACACAAGATGCAACGAATGGCGGCGGCAATGGAGCTTTTAACGCGCTATCGTCAGGAGAACGGATTTCTAAAGCCTATAGTTACAGGAGACGAAACGTGGGTACACTACCATACCCCCGAATCAAAGATGACTCGATGACGTGGAAGCATCCGAGTTCACCAACATCGAACAAATTCAAAGTTCAGCAGTTTGCAAAAGAGACAATGGCAACTGTGTTCTGGCATATGCCACCGAAAGCGACAATGAACAGCGATATTTATTGTCAAATTCTCGAAAAACTACACAAAGCCATTCGACAGAAAGGAAGAGGAAGATTGACGAAAGGAATCAGGTTGTTGCATGACAATGCAAGATCGCACACCTCAAATCAGACGAAGGTCTGGCTTCAGAAACACAATTGGGGAGTTATTGTCCATCATGTTCAATAATTGCGTGCAGCAAGGAGTGTTTCCTACCGTGCTTAAAGTGGAGAAAGTTATACAAAAAGGGAAACAAGAACGAATGTCAAAACTATAGACCCATTAGCATACTGCCATCTTTCTCAAAGATTGTTGATCGGGCAATAGCATCTAGGTTCATCTCCTATTTTGAGGAGAACAACTATCTGTCATCAAAACAGCACGGCTATAGAAGAGCTCACTTGACAATCAGAGGGGTATCACAAATGGTTCAGCAGATTTACGACGCTTTTGACTCTAGTGCGTGGACCCAAATGACACTTTTAGATCTATCAAAGGCTCTGGATTCCGTGAATCATGATATCTTGCTGGAGAAGCTAGAGTACTACGGAATTAGGTGAAATCCACCTGTCCTCCTAAATTTTACCTTGCTTGCAGGATGCAGCTGACGGACTGGAACGATTCACGATCCTTACTTGGGGAAATCAAGTGTGGTGTGCCTCAGGGCTAGATTCTGGGACCCTTGCTATTCTTAATCTACGTCAACGATCCTCCATCCAACGTTGGGGCGCGCGAAGTTTGTCTATATGCGTATGACACATTATTGTTGGTATGCGGGGACGATCCTTCGGTGCTTTGGCAGAGATCCCGGAAGGTTATAGAAAATACCCAACGTTGGTTGGCTGCTAACAACCTAAAGATAAACTCTGTCAAAACAAAAACTATTAGATTTTCCACTCGTACTGGTACATCGTCTGATGTGGAGTTTCTGTTCATTACCATTGATAGTGGCTTGAATGGTATCACCACATAGAGAAGGTGTGTTGCAGGCTGTCGGCTGCACTATACGCTTTAATTTTTTATGTTTATTTATGTTTTGTTTGTTGCATACCAATTTTTAATTTTAATTTCTATCTTATATTGTATATTATATTTTATCTACTGACTGCACTATGTATGTAATGAAGCAGTACATGACAATGTATGTAATTATTGCAGACTATAAACTATATCTATCTATAGTCCAGACGTGGCTCCTTCTCGGGTAAAATTGTATATGATCAATTTAAAATCCAAATTGCAGTTGGTCTTTCTGATATTGTGCAATAACTTGCTTTTTCTTATACTTTACTTATAAAGTAGTTAATCTTTTGTGTACAAGTATTCCGCGGTTTTTTTTAATTTCAGGTCCCACAAGTTTAATGGCATTATCTTTTGGTAAGGCAGAAAGGGGACTAGAATATAAAACAAAGTATATTACTATAAAAGTAAAATTATTAAAGAAATATAGTGTATACTTATCTTTAGTTCCTATTTTGTTTGTTTTCCCTCTTAAGTGTTAATTTAGGCGACTATCTTTAAAATAGATGAAGACATTAAGAACACAGTTATATTTAATGAAGTTGTTTCTTAGTTACCTAATTGCATTGTCGCTTTGATGGATAGTATGTTTGCGTTTTCATTCCGTTCCAAGTTAAACCAAATCAAACATACCCTAAAAGTTCGTTAATTTTGCGCGCTTATTTGACGCATGCGCAGCGACCGCAAGGTGTTCTTTGGTTTTAGTGCCGTCTAAAGGTTTGAAGACGACGACGAAGTTCAAGAGGAAGCACGGCAGTATTTTACAAATTTGAAATGCCCCTTTTACGAACAGGGTTTACAGAAGCTTGTGGCTCGCTGGGATGAGTTCCTTAACATTGGCGGCGATTATGTTGAAAAATAGCCAACAGTTCACGCTTTTACTTGGTGTATGTTTGATTTCTATAAATAAAGTAGTCTGTCTGTAATTCACAAATGTACCTTAGTAACCGGACATCCCTCATATTTTATGATGTTAATGTGTAATATACTTTCATCTAAGGAATCAATCCATGATACATGCGAAACTTTTTTTCCAATATTGAAATTTTAATACCTACATTCTTAATTTCACCACAAAATCAATGTAAATTTCTTATAGATTAAATACTTATCGATAAGAATTTGGCCTTTTGTCTCACTTTTATATCAGTTATTTAAAATCATTAACCGGTGTACATACATATGTACATCCCGTTAATTACGACTGGAATCTGTAGAATCTTATCTGCTCTCTAATTTGTATACATACAAGCCGGCTCCGGTTACTCTCTTTCTTTCTGAGTATCTTCTATTTTTAAGATGCCTAAATAAACTGCTCTTTTTGGGGCAATCCAATTGCGAACCAATTAAACACGTGCCACCGCTTTCATTTCTAAACGACTATTTATAGGTATACGGTTATTTGTATGTTTGTTAGTTATTTTGTTACCTAACGCTTGCATCCCGATGGTTTACATTACAGGCACACTTCGCCTCCTCCTTTTCATCTGTATAGCTTCTTAG
The DNA here is from genome assembly GCA_031763485.1 of Osmoderma eremita. Lineage (NCBI taxonomy): Eukaryota > Metazoa > Arthropoda > Insecta > Coleoptera > Scarabaeidae > Osmoderma > Osmoderma eremita. The sequence continues at coordinate 8,347 of JARFOC010022406.1, forward strand.
ACGGTAGAAATTGATTTAATGGCCCGAGAATTACATCACTTTCTCGCCAGAAATACTAAAATCACATGTTTAGCGATGTGTTTGATACTTCGTAATCTGGCGGAGTATGGCGTGCTGTCTATAATTCTATGAAAATGGTTGCACTGTTATTATCTACTATCGAATATTATTGCTGCTTACATCCTCAAATACGACGAAAATTGAGACGTAGGGCTTTGGTAATCATGCTGCTGGTTAACTTTAACCCCTTACTTTTTCGAAACGTGAGTAGCGTAGTCTATTTTATTTGTATTCAGTAGCAAACATATTTCCTTTAAATAATAATAATTTGCTCTACATGCCGTGAAGTCCTAGGGCTAATAAAATACTAATATTAGGAACTTTCTTCAAGTGCTCTACGGACTACATTTCACCATTTTCCTTTATTCCCCACTATCTCCTTCTATTCTCCAATTTTTATTTTTTTCGATCTTCCACATTATTCATCCATCTCTCTCTTGGTCTTCCCTTTCTCTTTTCCCCTATTGCTCTTCTGGTAAGGGCTACCTTTGGTAACCTTTCTCTGCTTAGTATTTCTACATTCCCCAGCCATCTCATTCTTTGGGCTTCGGCAAACGCTACGATATCGGGGCTTTTATATGCTTCTTGTACATCTAGATTTGTGCGTCTTTTCTATCCTTCCTCGGTTCTTACTCCTCCATATATAGTATAGCATCAGCATTTTTCTTTTCCGTCTTTTTATCCAATTCTCTTCCACCTTATTCAAGACCCACGTCTCACCGGCATATGTGGCGGTAGGTCTTATGACTGTTTTGCAGATGCTCTCTTTTGTTTTTTACACATATTTTGATTTCATGAGACTCTTCAAGCTTCCGTATTTACGGTGTCCTTTAAATACTTGCAAATGAGTTGCACTATATTCAAAGTGAATTGCTAACGATTTGCCTATAGGTTAAATTTGCGAATCTGCTCAAAAGATTGATTTAGCTAAATCAACCTTCAAATCAGAATATGATTTGGCTATTCCAATAGGTCACAATGTTGTAATAATTTCCTAAAATTGTAGAGGCTTATAAGGCCTAATAAGAATTTCAAGCCAAAACGAAAGAAATTTTTCCTTTCTACATAGATTTGAATTTTCTGCACTTATGAAAATATTACTGTTAGGCTTTCAACCATTTTCAATTACATATACTTTTTCAATTTTTTTTTAAATACTACCTGCTAACATTGTAGTTAGATGATGTTTCTAGTTCTTTAATGATTTACTTTTCTTTGATTACATAGAGCTTGATCACGGATACAAATTCTATTTTGTAAATCGAGGTTTCAATTATTGAATATTTATGGTATATTTTCGATTAAATGACGTAGTCTTGTTAGCAAGTTGGAATTTCATTTATCTCCCACTATCTATCACTTAATTCTGCTGCTATAGATCGTCTCAACCTCCGAATGCAGTGCAGAATTCGATACACGGTTGCCAAATCATCGAATATCGATGTACATTATTACTTCCGGTTCCATTATTTGGGTATCTGACTGTTAAAATGCATATTTTGAGGAAAACAGTAAAATATAAAAAAGAACAATAATATATAAGAAAGGAATAGCAATTACACCACACATATGTCTTGTTTCAACTTTTAGTCAGTCGATGAACCAGTTTGGTCTTCAGATGATGACGAATCTGTTATAT
>JARFOC010022417.1:0-10045 GCA_031763485.1 Osmoderma eremita
CACAATTGCAGAAGAATTCGAAAATCGATTTAGCGACTTTAGAAAAATCGAAAGAGAGATTTCAGTTTTTACTCAACGCCTTACAATTTCTGTTGAGAATGTGAGCTGAGCAGACCTTCAACTGGAATTTGCAATCAGATCCTTTTTACCAAGGAAGAACTGAAACTGGATTGGGCTTTTTCAAGTTGCTGCCAGAAGAACGATACCCTAACTTGCAAAACTTAAGGCTTACACTGGGCTCAATGCTGGGAAGCACGTGTCTTTGCGAGAGCAGCTTTTCCAACATGAACTTTATAAAGTCAAAATATAGATGCTCCCTCTCTGATAAGTCACTTACTCAATTGCTTCCTTTATCAACAACAAATATTATAGTTAATATTGATGCATTAATTAATGAAAACCAACATCCTTATATTCTCCACTGATTTTTTTGTAATTTGATGTTTTTTGAATAAATCAATAAATTAAGAATTTAACAATTAAAATAATAATACAAGGGCGTTTTCTCTTTGTATACCATACCTACTAAAACTCACTGATAAAGTTGCATACGAAGTATTTTATAATGCGGCCCTCCAAACCGTATTTTTTTAAGCGGCCCTTGGGGCACTTGCAGTTGGACAGCCCTGGTTCAGACCCATAAATGTGTATATTTCTTCTTCGACGTTTGGAAAGCTCACTTCAAATCATTTCAAAACCTGGCTAACAGATGTTTTCTTGCTGAATGCAGGACCAAAAAGTGTCCTCCTGATCGATTAATATATAAAACTGTAAACATGTTATATATCCCTAAAAACAACGGCAATTGTAGAAGCTCTAGATGTTTTTGGTTTTAGATTATGAACATATTTTTTTAGAACTTTTTTTGATGTAGTGATTTTTATGAACTACGACATAGATTTGCAATCAGTTTTCTTCGCCAAGTTTCTTCGACGCCTTCAAATACTGGTAGTATAACAGTGGATACGTGGATGAAAGGCCAGGATCATTTAAAAATCCTGTAGAGTTTTATTTTTCAAAAGATGCAAAGTCTACGCCCTTGTGTACGTGATTGTTAAATTTGTGATAATAAGAGGGTGACGTAAGATGTACCTACTTCTCTAATAATTGCAACTCTTCGTAATTGTCTAAGATCTTAAAATCCGTAATGTACTAGCATATATCACATTTCAAGAGAAAGTGTTGTCACCGAGTATTGTAATTTCATTCAAATGAAACTAAAAATTAATAAACTTGACAAATGTGGCAAATAAAAAATATATAATTATTGTCATATGCAGGTGGCTCAAGCAGAAGATGGATGTGGTGATGGAAGAAAAAGACTAAAAGCTCCGAACAGTATCGTAATCTAATTAATTTCGTTTGTATCAAATATGTATATAAACACACAAAATAGGTCAATAATTTCGACACATATACTTTTCTGCACCGAGAAATATATTATAGAAATACATAATTATTTGAAGCCTCCTTATTAATTATTATTTAGCATATATCTACAATCATCGCACTTAGAAATGCAATTTAAGTTTATACAAAACCATGTTTACTTTGTATGGAATTTAAAGAAATTGTAACTGGCCTCCCTTAATACAATTTATGCCCGAACATGTTGTTGTACTACCCTAATTTGCTATTTATTACTTGTGCATTTCTGGGTGGGATGATTGTACATGTAGCTGTATATACAATTCCAAATAGAATAATTTTTCATTGGCAGAATTTAGGGATTCGGAAGTGAAGTATCTAAAGTTACGCAAATACCTGGACGCTCTCTGCGTGTATTTTTGGGCAACTACGCCAGTTTTAATTTCAATATTCACTTTCGTCACCTATATCGCATTGGGCAACCGTTTGACTGCAGCTACAGTATTTACCACTATTGCATTATTAAACATGCTGATCGCGCCTCTAAATACATTTCCCTGGGTATTGAACGGAATAACTGAGGCTTGGGTATCATTGAAACGTATTCAAAAGCTCTTGGACGTAAGTACACCTAGATTGTAGTAGTGTATTAGGTGATGAGAATAAGATAATTTTTTAGTTACCAGATTTAGACTTAAATTCGTATTACGATCGAAGTACGATTCAGGACAACGCGAACTTAGATATCGTGATAAAACAAGGCGAATTTTCGTGGAACAAAGCTCTAACACCAGAAGAAAAACAGAAATTGCACGCGATCAAACAGAAAGTCCACAAAGACACGGGCATTGGAAAACGATCGAAAAACAATTCCGAGAGTTCACCTGAAGAAGTTGGTGAACAAGTTCAAGAATTTTGTTTAAATGATATTAATTTCAGCGTAAAAAAAGTATCTACTGACATGTTGTTGATGAATTTTAAGTTTACAAACTATGTACTTTCAGGGCGAATTCGTGGGTATCATTGGTATGGTGGGTAGCGGAAAATCTTCAATGTTTTCAGCTATAATGGCCGAACTTACGAAGCGGGAAGGTCGTATAGGGATATCTAATCAGAATTCTGGTTTTGCTCTTATAACTCAGCAACCTTGGTTGCAGAGAGGTACCATAAAAGAAAATATTCTGTTTGGAAAAGGTTATGATGAAAATAAATATGTGGAAGTTCTGACTGCGTGTTGTTTGACGGAGGATTTGGAGCAATTGCCTGGCGGAGATTTAACTGGTGTCGGCGAAGGCGGTATGACCCTATCCGGTGGGCAGAAAGCTAGAGTGGCATTGGCCAGAGCGATTTACCAAGATAAAGACATATACTTGTTAGACGATATTATTTCCGCAGTGGATGCTACGGTAGCACGCCAAATCTTTCAAAATTGTCTCTTGGGAATCTTAAGGCATAAAACTAGAATCCTATGCACCCATCATGTTCAGTATCTGATGTATGCGGACAGAATTATTGTTATGGAGAACGGTACCATTCAAGAGCAAGGTAAAAATGTTCAAAAATTAATTTTGAATGCACTTAACGAATTGTTTTTCGTTGCATAGGTAAAGCATGCGATGTTCTTCGAAGTATAGACGATTCTTTACCAGTAGATCTTGAACTCAATGAAAGTATTTCAACTCTAGAAGCGTATGACAGTATTAGATTGGAAGATAGCACTTCCAACGATAGTATATTGAATGAAGAAGCTAGGGAGACTGGAACAGTACATCTTAACGTTTATTTTTCGTACTGGAAAGCCATAGGACACTTCCTATCAATTACCATAGTACTTGCGATCATTACGATGCAATTCTCGCGAAACTTAGCAGATTGGTGGCTGGCTTACTGGGTATCTGATTCAGAAAGTGGAAATAGCACAAACCTAAGTGCAGTTGCAGAATCATCCTTTTTCTCGGCAGAAAATGATCAACTCCACGGCGAGAAAAATCTTAGATACTACATGACTATCTATATAATCCTAGCGTGTTTAAATTCAGTGTTTACTCTCTTTAGAGCTTTCCTGTTCGCATTCGGTGGTATTACAGCAGCATCGACGATCCATAAATCACTGTTGAAATCTATCATGAAGGTATTTTTTAATTATTACCTGCTGCGTAGATTCCATCGTAATCATAAAATGTTATTTTAGGCGAAAGTGGCATTTTTCGATATCTCTCCCTTAGGTCGGGTATTGAATAGATTTTCTAGTGACACGTATACAGTGGATGATTCATTACCGTTTATTTTGAATATACTTTCAGCTCAATTTTTCGGACTCGTAGGTAAATATATATATCATGTGTTTAGTTTTTTTGTAAGATGTGTATTTGTATGTGTAACTTTGTGTAGGTTCAGTTGTGATAACGATATATGGACTTCCATGGTTGTGCGTCATTCTAGTGCCGCTAATTCCTGTGTATCATTGGTTACAAAATAGCTATAGACTTACCACAAGAGAATTGAAAAGACTATCTAGTGTTACCTTATCCCCAATCTACAGCCATTTTAATGAATCCCTTCAAGGTAAGAATGCTTAATATATGCAATGTTTGTAGTGTCAGGAAATACGTATTATGTATCTGCATACTGTATTTGTAACAATAATCTATAAAAAAATATAATATATAGGAAGGTGGCTCAAATATGTGGAAAATTTTTTTAAAATAAATTTCGTCGTTTCGTCAGATATGTCATCTTGGATTTTTTTTAAAAATTCGAAATATTAACCCGCGTTGATGGTGCGATCATCATAAACAACCACCAATTAGATAAAAAAAAAACGATCATCAACGAGAAATTTTTCTATTTTTAAAATGCCGTACTAGAACGCTTTCATGTAGGGGTCTTTGATCTGCACCCAGCAAACATGCACCCATCACAAGTTTTTCGAAATTTCAAACCTGTATGCTTAATTGTTTCCACGCTACCAGTGGTAATGCCTCTAGCTCCAGCCATTTCGCTCACTTGGATTCGTGGATGTTCTCTAGCGATCAGCTCATGCGTGGGCGACGACCATGAGTGTGATTTTGCACTTCATTGTGCCTACTACAAAATAAGCTGTCATCAAACATCCTAGTTCGCGATAGCGTTTCATTAGCTAGGAGGCTAGGTTATCACTGTAAAATGTCACTAAATGTAATATGTTTCTTGAATCAAAATTTCATAAAAATACGTTGCGCAATGACACTAGGAACATTTTCCTCATTCAGGTTTACAGCGATGATGACATGTTAATAATATCGCCAAACCAAACCAGATACACCCAACAATCAGTGGCGTTTTTTTGCATGTTAAAGTATGCTACCGCAGTACAGAAAGTCTCCATCGTATTTGAACAACCCTCGTATTAGAAAGTAATATAGCCAAAAAATACGAATGCGATAATTTAACGTTTTTAATTTTGCAAAAAATATTATGTCAGAATTCTGTCTACAATATACAGGATCTCCAAAGTTCAATGGCTTGTTAAAATATTTTGGGGAAGGGAGTATGTAAAAATTCTGAAAATAAGTACACTGCCATAGATGTGTTCTTTCAGAGTAAGTTATGTTCACTTTTCCATCACTTCCGGTTGACCGGAGGTCGCCATTAATTTTCTTATTTTAAATGGAATGTTATAATTTTTATTGCAAATTCTGATTCTAAACAGAAAATGTTAAGGTTTTCCTACACGTAAATGTAACCGATTTTGAGATATATTCAAACTTATGTAAAAAATTGTTTTGGTAACCTTTCATTAAATTTTTTTTCTACTATTCTTAAATTTCGAGATTCAAGTTGCTTATCATTTGAAAGTATAATCTTCAGGCTTCCCCTAAAATATTTTAATAGGCCACTCAACTTGGTATATCCTGTACAGGTTTAAAATTAATGAAATTAATAAAATATGGAGCTGTTTTCAACATACAACATAAATAAGTTTAAATTCGAAATTTAAAGGTGGTATAGAAAATTATATTCCAGATTTATTGATTTTTGTGTTTATTTTCAACATAATACCGGTTTAATTTACGCAATTAAGCATACTGTAATACATCAGAGATGAACGTCTGAAACAACTGTACACATTTACCACTAATGGTTCCGGCGATTTTCCCCCAACAGGTTTACCGATAATTAGAGCCTTCCGAACGGTGGCCAGGTTCAAACGGGACAACGAGCAGCACGTGGAGGAGAATCAAAAAACACAACTGGCGAGTCAAGCGGCGAGCCAGTGGCTGGGGCTGCGGTTACAGTTTATCGGCGTGGCCATGGTGACCGGAGTCGTTTTAATAGCGGTCATCCAGCATCAATTCGACGTTGCCGAACCCGGTATATACATACAATAAATTTCCCTCTTTTTATTGTCGCACACATATTTTCTACCGCGACGCAAAACATCCAGCGCTCTCCTAAACGATAATTATTTTTCCCGGCTGCAGGTCTCGTGGGACTGGCCATCACGTACGCTTTGTCGATCACCGGATTGCTTAACGGAGTCGTGAACGCCTTTACGGAGACCGAACGGGAAATGATAGCCGTCGAACGCATCAATCAGTATATCGAGGAAGTTCAGCCGGAGAGCGGAACCTTGGTCGTTGATCCCCCCTACGGCTGGCCAAGTCAAGGGGTTATTGCCTTTGACAACGTTTCCTTAAATTACAGGTTTGTTTTCGTTATTTTATTTATTGATATATTTTCACAGAAACACGCATCTATATCTCGCGATCAGTACCAGTACACTTTGCTATTTATAGGATTACAGATGACAGCCTTTTTTATCTCTCCAACCCTCAAGCCTCTGTTTTTCATGGCGCGATCTACTTCCTCTGTCCAGGATCTTTCTGATATTCCTTTTTTCCCGCTTTGTTGTGAGTTCAAATTTTTCTGGCCCTGCCATGCGTTGAAGATTTCCTTCAATCGTATCTATTATGTCTAACAATAAGTCAATGCCCATTCGGATTCTTATTTCCTTCGCGTATTATCTGCAACATTTTCTCCAGTAATTTTGCTATTTAATGCTTCAAATTTTCCTTCATTATGCATAAATGAAGAGTAAAATAGTAATTTTCTTAAATTAATTTCATTGCTATTTTGATTTTCTATTTGACTATACCCAAACGGGTTTTGTTCGAGGTAATTATCCACAAATTTCATATCAGGTTATATCTGTATGGTATCTATTCCATTCCATCCAACTGTTACTGCAGTTTTGAATGAACAGTTCACAATTAGTTATATGTTACTTTAATATTATGAGGAAAAACCTGACCGTTTCATGAATCAACTAGGAATCTTCAATTTTCAAAGACCATAATTTGCACATTCCAAACAATACAACTAATTCCTTTTAGAAAATGCCAAAGATAAAATTGAGGTACATCAGAAATCAGGAATTTATGAAATATGTACATTGTAAGGAATGTAATGTGAAATATATTGAGTAAAAGGCGACCAATTTTAACACATTTTAAGGAGCGCAGTGCTGATTTAAAATATGGCAGACCTGAATGAAAAGTCTAGTGTTGCCCAGCATATTTCACAAACAGATCACGGCATGTCACCAGACACTCTTAGGTTAGTGAAACACGTCATTAATCTTAGAGAATTGTATGGTCATACGAGTATCTATATTCATGAGATTAAGGACAAATTCAAAGGATCCATCCCGCATTCTAGCTTATAGGAATCCTTAGGATAAATTAAGTAATTGTTCCGGTTCACAGAGCGTGATGGAGTACGCTTAGTGAACCGGAACGATTAAGTAATATTCTCTCCCTATTAAAATATTTTAGGTAAGGGAATATACAAAAATTCTGAAGATAACATGTAAATTTCTTCTTTGATCTGACATTTTCTTTTAATAATTTTATCACATTCCCCGTAAATGTAAAATAAATTCAGTGTTTGTTCATGGCAATAAATAAAATTATTCATTTGTATTTTATCACTTAAAAACCGACACGAATACTAATAAACAATTATAAAGGAAAATCTTTTACTAATTAATTGTATGTTCTGCTACGAAAAAGTTAAACTGTCAAAAAAATATTTTTCAAGGCATGCTTATGCAGGATTAGTCACGATATCTTAATAAAAAATTGGGGGGATTTGGCTTTGTTGACAACCTAAGACAGTTTTTTGCTAGTTATATTAACGATCGAGCGCAGTACGTTTCTTACAAAGGAGTTTCGTCGAAACGTTATGCAGCAACATCTGGAGCACCTCAGGGAGCAAACCTGGGGCCCCTGTTATGTATTCCCTTTATTGACGAGCTACTTGAACGGATTGATGGTGGTAGATGTATTTTGACCTTAAAATATTTCAAGAAATTGTTACCATGCACGACTGTCAACATCTGCAAGAACAGATTAACAATATTGCCACAACAAACTGCAGTTAAATACCTCGAAGTGTACTGTTATGTCGTACACAAGGAAACGCAACCCCATTACCTGTAACTATATTATTAACGACAGCCCAATTGTTCGCAGTTTCATTGTTAAAGACTTGGGAGTGCATTTTGATCCTTCCCTCAGCTTTGTGCCTCACACGAATCATATAGTATCGTCAGCCTTGACAACGCTAGGTTATGTAATACGTAATTCCCGAATGTTTCGAATTGATACTACCATAGTTCTGTTTTATACTTACGTGAGAAGTAAGCTAAAATATGCGAGCTTAGTTTGGAATCCATTTTACAAGACCCATACCATATCTATTGAAAAGATTCAGTGGAAGTTCCTCAAATATCTATTTTACCGGTGTGAGGGCACTTAGCCCTGTGGGGAATTGCTTATCATGTGCTGCTTTAAACATTCAACTTTGAATCTTTGGAAATGCGACGAGAAATTATTAGCATAAAATTTGTGTACAATCTTGTGCACAACAACATCGTCTGTGCTTACTTGTTATCACAGCTAAAGTTTCTTGTACCAAGATCCTCTGCTAGACTAGGTTCCACATTTTACATACCAACGGTAACAATCAACTCTGCATATCCATTCTCCGCTATTAGTTAGGATGCGTAACTTTAATATGATTTCACTCCACTGTGACACATTATCTGAAATAGTGCATGCATGTAGAATATTAGGCCTGTAAATTCTTCAGGAATAATTAGGATATAATTTTAAAGCCTAAGGATTATACTTTCACACGATAAGTAACTTGATTATTGCAAATTTAAGTGCCGTAAAAACAATTTTTTAAATGAAAGGTTACCAAAACAATTCTTTTACACACACTTGGAGATATTTCAAAAAAGCTTACATTTACCTATAGGAAAATCTTAACATTTTGCATTTAGAATAATGTTTAGAATCAGAATTTACCTTAAAAATTATAACATTCCATTTAAAATTAGAACATTAATGGCGACTTTCGGTCAACCGGAAGTGATGCAAAAGTGAAAATAATTTACTCTGAAAGATGACTTTGGCCTAGGATAGTGTAGTTATCTTCGTAATTTTTGTATGTTTCCTTCCCTAAAATATTTTAATACACCACCCAACTTGGGAGACTCTGTATATAGAGCTGGGAAATTCTTGGTGAAATTCTCAGCGCCTCTACGTTCTTCAACATTGATCTGGACAATATTTTGTAGTATTCGGTATTTGTTATGGCGAAAGTATTCGAGTTTTCTGTGTTTAACGATTTGAGATCCGCAATACAAATCTGGGAGAACTTCTACCTTGGAAACATGTCCTTTCAGGACATTCTAAGAACTATTCGATAGGTTCAAATTTCAAATTCCTCTAACCTTATCCCGATAGCCTCCGACAAGATGCAAATCTCAACACCGTATAGGAAAATCGAAAATTCATAATAAGATAATATTTGTTTCGTAAGCGTTGGGCTAGGATCTCGCGAAAAGAGTAACAGCATGAATTATTTAAACGTATTTCCACGACCCCTCAATATCCTTCTTTCAGCTCTGCTGGACAGATTGCTTCTAATCCCCTACCATTATCGTCTTCGATAAGCTATGGGTGCATTTGTTGGTTTACATTACCTGCCAGTTTTTTTGTGGTACTCTGCGCTTTCTTCTCTAATAGGGATTTCTCAAGTCATCGTGGATCGCTTGGAGACAATCAAGCGCCAAGTTACATTTGTGATCAAGCGTAGTACCTTAGATTGACCCTTTTGTATTATTGCCTGCCCTCAGAGTTTAGCACAATGTAGCCATACTGGTTTCATTATTGTATTATATCAGGATCTTGTTTTCTTCCTAGTAGCCATTGCATTTCCTTTACATTTAAGTCTGTTTTGGTTAAATAAGCGACATAAGTGAAAATGGGTATGGGTTGATTGTTGGCGGTCAGTACACCATATTGAACCGGAGATTTATTAATCAGCATACGTTTTTTTTTCACTTTGTAGGACTAGTTATTGAATTTCGTACATAACAGTAGTTATCATAATATTGATGTTATTTTAACTGCTATCTCACTACACAATAAGATACCTCTAAATTTATGTTCAGAATTATTATAGCGTAAGTAACACAAAGGGGAGAGGCACTGTCTGCATTGCTGTTTATTACCTCCCTAGACCGTGTAATTAAACAGATAAAAACGGAGGAACAGTAAAGAATAAATCCATACAGATAGTAGCGTACGCCGACGATCTGGCAATAGTCACAAGAAATAGAAAA